>CABEEJ010004350.1:0-65810 GCA_901482245.1 Timema douglasi
TTGCAAAAACGCATTTTCTTTTCAAATGTTTTATGTAATCACAAATCGCGTGTGAACAGTCACTGGTTAAAACTTGTATGCAATCCATGTGCCCAAGATATTGTACAATTTCTTGCAATACTTTATGTAAAAGAAGTTGTGTCGTGTGTACCAGGATTTAGAGTTTTGTGAAGTTTATTGTAGCAGGTGCTTTTGTTTTGATATGTGTATCAGTGAAAGCTAACAAACGAAAGTTTATAAGTATATGTCTTTAATTAATAATAACACAATAATGTAAGTAAAATAACAAAAGGACAACCAAAGCCACATTTATCATAAAAAAAACTCCAAATAAAATAAATATATTTGGACCTAATAGATTACTAAGACAGTATAAAACTTAATAATCTGCGTTTACTTAAATCATTCTGGTGCCGAAGCGACAGATTTACATGGCCTTTGGCATAGGTATAAATTCTGGCAATCTAGTACCTTTCACAGAAGTCTCAAAGTTTGCTCCTATAAAAATCAAACTGTGTGCCCTGACGACAATATTTATTTGGTCTGGACAACTTGTTGAAGACAAATGTCAACATTCATATGATTAATTGTTGCCAACAATGTTGCTGTGGTGTACACGCACCTTAAGAGTTGAGAATGAGTTATATTTATTTCAACCAAAGAGAAATATTTTATTTATAGATATACATCTATTAATTCAAGATCTACATGGCGATGTAAACAAATAATGAAAAACCAGATATTCACGGTAAATATTGAGTTTTAGTTGGACTATATACTATTTTTGCCGACAACATGGAAGCTCTTCTAACATTTAAGTTGAGTGTTCGTTTGTCAAAATCAGTTTAGTTATTTTCTTAGAATTTCTATTACTGTAAATAGGATTATCAAATAATACGTAAGGAATTATTAATGTTTGCTTATATTCCAAATCACTCGTTGCCAAGGAGATGTATAGTTCATTTCTTGTTCTTTCCAAACACATTGTTGCCAAGGGCTCTTAAAAGGAAGATGTATCCATTCAAAGAAAATATATTTGAATTGATACAAATTTAAGATGCAAATAACGACACCTACAGTCGGTTTTATAGATACTGCTAGACACTGCTAAGTTCACTGATGAGACAACATATTGAATGTATAAAAAAACCTACTTGTATAAATATTCTACAAATTAAAAAAAAATCCCTCGAAATAAGTTCCGCAATTCCAAAGATCCTAGGCAACAGACATACATACATACAGAGTAGTAGCGTCCCGTGAGCAAAATTCTTAAGCAAGCTTGGAAGGGGTGCCCCCAAGCTTAAAAGGAGAGGTCCCGGCAATGTCATGCTTTTCAGACTCTTCACAAATTTTGTAATTGAGGTGTGCCTCTGCTTCGTCCAAAATCAGAAAGCATGACCCATTGTGTTTAAATCTGTTAAAATGATGCAGAAAATCTAAAACGTTTGAGTTGTCATGCTCACTTCAGGGATCATTTAATTCGATTATCCAGCAGGCAGACCTTTCTCCCAGGCTTTATTCTTACTCGCTATTGAGTATAAAATTATTGGAGAGATCATTAATCCACAGCGTTCCCACAAGCCAGAACTGTAACGCTTTCTCCGTGTTCTTTGCCCACAATACGAACTGGTGAAGCCTTCTTTTGGGCTAAACCCTTGGATCCTTATGGAGGTTGAACAAGCATCTTTTTTCATCAATATTGAAAACTCTTTTTGGGAATTTGTAGAATCGTATTTGGTGAAGATTTCTTTTAGTTTCGCAACGTGATCAGCAACTATGAATTAGTTTAATTTATAAGCCCAAGCTGGGTTCAGTATTTGAGCTTTCCTTCGTGCAATGTCAGGACTCCTCTTTAAAAAAAATTCCGGGCGACTTACGATTAGCAGCCTCTTTAAAAAGGTTTTGGATGTTGTTTTCTTGACCGAAAAGAAAATCGTCGAGCTTAAGGATGTTAGGAGTCAATGAATAACCTAAAGAAAACAAACGAAAAATTCTATGGCATAGTTGTTTTTGTTGTTCAGGTGTAAATGCGGGTTTTCTACCTAATATTTAATTCTTTAAGGGGTCATATTTCTCCAGATAACGGCTTAAATTACGTCTAGGTACACAACACTTGTTACTTGCCTCTTGAGCTGAGAGATTCCCACTCTTCACACCACTAACTGCCTTGGACATGTCTTCTTCAGTCCATAATCTCCTCTTCTTCACGTTGTCAGACATAATTTATTTCTAAAAACAAAATTTTTTGTTGAGTAATTTTGTCAGGAGAAAAAATAAATATGAACTGAGATTTATATGGCTATGGTACACTTTGTATGGCTACCCAGGTGGCCATATCAGGACCAGGTCATCTTTCAATAAAATCGTTTGATGTTGAACAACTCGTAAAAGATACGCCTTCAACGACAACAGAAATCGAAAGAGCATTCAAAACTGAATAGAGTACCATGGTTTTCATGAAAAATGTCCTTGAAAAACATGCACAAAACAAAGGAGAACTTCCAGAGAAATACAATAAGAGGTTCCACGAGAAACACAAAACAGGTAACTGGCGACATATTGCTCAACATGGCTGGATGGGAAACGATCACTCAACACACTAGAAGGTCGCCTCACTGAATGCAGATGACATCTATTGTATTTTTTGGTTAGCTAACTCACAATACGGGGGGTGGCTCTATCAGGAACATGGCCATAACACGAGCACCCACCTAGTTGCAATAGTAAGAACAATATCCACCAGATTAAATATTTTGGGTCTGGGTTATGATTCTTGGAGGGTTAGTTTTATTTCCCATTGAATTCATATTAATGATTTTAATTCTCAATTATTAGGAACGTCATCTATATAACTAGTATAGTTTGGAAGAGATTTCCAAACTCCAACACAATATGCCCAACTTTCTTTTATGAAACTCGCATCACTCCCTATATCTAAAAATAAAAAACCATACATAGACATGCCAAATTTTTATATAATGTCACGCATTCAACTATTCTCTTATATCTTTGGTAACTTTTAGTTCAAGAAATAGACGATACAATATAAATAAAGGAGGTACTAGGTTTTTTCTCAATATTTACTTTCAGTTTATCTTGAATGTTAGCAACATCACATTCATGGATCACACTATGGCCCTTTATTATAAGCTGTACCGTCGTGGAATAATTCAAGGTAAGAGTAGATGTGGGATACCAAAGCTATGTGTAAATATTATTAAGAGGGATTAAATAGGTACGTGGCAAAGTTTAGTTCTTTGTAACTTTAACATACAAAGTCTAATCAATAGCTCATAGCCGTAAAATTGTCAAATATGTAAGCTAATGAATTTAACAAGCTATAATCGTTGGACCCGCTTTGGTGGCCACATGGTCTGAGGCTTCAGTCTCAACCTAGACTAGACTGTCGAAAACGGAAAGATCTGGTTTAAAAAATTGGTTGGGTGCAATGAGTTTTTTTTTCATTATGGTTTTCCACTACCCCTCCACGTAAATGCAGGTATACGTCATCTCAATTCAAGCTACCTCATCTTTAACCTTAGTGTAATTAGTACATATTTGTATCACCTGAAAAAATAGTAATACATGGTGCTCAGAAAAATTCATATCGAGATAAATCTATGTTGAATCATTTGAATACTATTTTGAGAAACCTTATAACCAATTATTCAAATTATAATTTTAATTTCTTTTCATAAATAGAAAATTAGCATTGTAGGCATATTTAGATATATCTGGCCTATCCTATTACTGTTCATTAAAAACTTAAACCATTTAATTAGTATTAAGCAGTAGCCAACTATTAACAATAATCAATAACAAAAAATAATGATATAAATGAAATATTTATATAAATCTTGAATAATTTATGTTCCCAGATTATACATAGAAATAATTAAGAATCTTTTTGTATTGATAGCTAGCTTATCTCCATTAAATATTTATTTTCTATAAGAATTCTTAAATTATAGCACGAAATTAACTCTAAAGTAAGTGAGTTAAATATATTAAATACTATCTTTTACCCGTCGCGTCTTCACCCGCAATAATTGGTGGAAGAAAGCCGTCAATATCGTTCTAGGGGACGCCGTGATTCTTTCACCGAAATTTTGCTCATTGAAGTAAACGCGCTCGCCATTGGGCAGGTGGTTCAAAGTGGGATGTCTCTCGTGCAATGGTAAGCCCAAGATCCGCCACACCGCCTCGTTGCTACTTACGTACCGGCCAGCCTTGAACGTTTACACTTCATTCCTAGGATCAATGTTCAAATTGCCTGCTTGCCGAAGGTGAAAAATTGCCTGGTCGTTGCCTTTGTTGATATATTTGCCTGGACTGAGCTGCAAAACTCCACATTAACATGTGCATAACATATTTTTGAGATCAGGGGATTATAAGGCACTATCCAGCTATTGTCTACCGAAACGTCATTTCCGCCGCGTTTGATGATGGCTGTGCGCCCTCCATCTTGTCTTGCTTTACGCCTGTAGAGAGGGTATCCATTTTCATTAGTCTGCGTGTCTTTTAATGGCACTCGGGGGTATTTCTTTTACATTGGCCATCCTTAATGCACAGAGATGACATGTTTTGCGCACCACATGGTTCATGGATCATATGTTAGACCACTATGTTGTGTAGTGTTTTGTCGCTGTCTGGGTCTGAAATTTCAGCACTGACGATGTGATATAATTGGTTAGGTCGTAATTATTTTTTTTTAACCACAGTAAAGTATGGACGTGGGGTAAGCCACATTTCTGCCACTCTATCCAGTACATGAAGCATTGGGATTCGCCAAATATTCTTGCTTTCGTGATCAGATGTATCAATTTTTTACTTTTATTTTAAACACTCTGGCAATAAGGTCGTGATGGTCTATAGCTGTCTGGCCAGGCATAAGCTAATTAGTTATCTCTTCCCAAGAGGGATTGCACGTCAACGTGATGAATAAGTCTGGACGGCCGTAGTAGTGGACATACACAAATGCGTCCTGCGTGTACATATGAAGATATCTGTGGCTATTAACAAATGTTGATGGAAGAACCATGAACTGTCCCAAATTATTCGGATTGACATGCGCGTCATTACTCACAGCATCTTGCAAATGCAAGTAGTTCTCCGCCCGTAACTTACTTTGATTCAATGATATAAACCTAAAGCGTTCGCTTTCATTCTTCACATACATGTCGACCAGGAATAGATGTAACAGTTGCCTGCAGCGAAGAATTAAATTTAAATCGTTTCGACGCATCATAATATGCAATTCATAAGAATCCATATAGGAGACTTTTTGTTTGGCACAGGCTGGCCAGTTTGAGGATTAATTTAAGATATTTCAAAGTGATATTCTTCCTGGCCCTTCCAAAAAATTATTGAGTACTGTAGGGCATTGTAAAACCTGTATGTGTTAGCAACGCGGGACAGCGTGTTATCCAGCGCGCGTAACACGATGTCCCTGTTGGTTGTATGTTCATTTACCACCACGATGGCTGCTACGTCATTTGTGGTGGGCGCATTGTACCTCCACTCGTGCTGCCCGCGTGGAACATGGTCAGTGTGAATAACCACCTTGCAGCTCTCATCGGGCATATTCTCCATGGTGGTTTTAAATTCCCTAATTAAAATATTTTGTTCGTTAAATATCCTCCGTAATTTTAATAGCGTTTTTTTTCATCTCCTGGGACAATGCTAACGCGCCTTTCAGTTTCTGCTGCTTCATCTCCCATGAAATATATCTGTACAAATTGTGGCTCTGTATTTGGCACAGGGAGCAGTGATCCGATTTTGTGGTACACTTGTCCTTGAATGATAAAAGTGGGTGAAAATCCTGGCATGGAAACGACACAATCCGCGCCAAACGACGTCATGTGGAAACAACAATTATAATTTTTAATGTTGTGACTCTTCATTCTCACATAATAAAAGCTCTTTTGATATTTGCAGTGGTTCCTGTATTTGTGAAATATTTACTTTACCACTAGAACAACACATTCCAGGATTTTCCTCCTCCCATTTCAACGCTCCGCATAATCTACACTCTTGGTCCATCCTCTTAATTTTTATGAGCCTATGGCTGCTGTAGTCGAGAGTTGCATCGTATTATAATGCAGCATGTTCAAAAACGCTCCACGTGTTTCTATTGAAGATTTGCCGCCGCAGTACCATTCTTACAGCAACATCACGTCTTCGAGCTTCGGCTTCCTCTATAGTTTCGACAGTTTGCTGAGACATCATATGAGCAGAATTTTGTTGACGTCGTTGCTCTGTTCATGAGTTTCAGCAGCTCTCAATCTGGCCTGCCGCTGAGCTTGCTCCTCGCGCCGAACTTGAGATTCTTCTTGCGCCTCGGAAGCTCGCTGGAACATCAGATAAGCAGCGTGCTGTTCATGTCGTTGCTTTGACTACTCTGGAGTTTTGGTTGCTCTGCGTGCTGCCTGAAGTTGAGCCTGTTTAAGCCTTCTAGCCTCTGATTGGGCTGAAGTTTCCTGGATCCTGGACACTTTAATCATTCTAGCTTTATTCGAACGTTGTGACAAATTCGATTTACGTTTCCCCGGCATCTTTCAACAACTTTTGAGGATGGATCACAAAAATAACTTCTCAGTTGAGGAAGTCATTGAACACCACCTAAAAAGAAACCAGTTTACTTTACCTAACCTTTTTAAAGTTAGTAAAGAAAAGTTCAAAACTAAAACTAACGCACAAAATATACTATTGAACCTTTTTCATAAATGTGACTTCGTATTTACACGTGAAAACAAAAAAATTCTTTCAACTTTTCGTTCTGTAGACATATTTTGCATGTTATAGGGTGAGTAAGTTTTAGTTTTGAAAATAACTTTACTAACTTTAAAAAATGGTAAGGTAAAATAACATAAAGTTACTAATATTTTAATCATAATCACACTCATATTTACCCGTAAAATGAAAAAAAAAATATAAAAAAATCACTTACCTCTTATATACGAAAAGTTTGTTGTAAAATAATTAATGTAATGTTGTTCCAAGACATACTCTACCAACTTATGAAGAAAAAATACAATTAAAATTTTATCTTAAAAATAACAAATTGCTGGCATCACCATTTAACTTGCAAAATATGTAAACATTAGTATTGTAAAATTAGCGTAAAATCAAAAATTGGGAATAGTCCTATATGTTATTCAAGGACATAATCTACCTACCAAGTTTCATTCAAATCCCTTTTGGCGTGATTGAGCAACAAACATCCAAACACACAAATTTTGGCATTTATAATTTAGTAAAATATAAAAAATCCATTAATGTAATAATATAGAAAATAATTAGAAAATTAAGTACAGAAATTATTATTATTTATATAATAAGAAACATGATTAAATCCCGGTGAGCGAATGGTCTAACGCGTCCTTCTCTCATTGGCCTTGGATGTTGGTGACTGGGAAATTGAGGTTGGTATTCCAGTGGGTTGTACTGAGGTGGCTTTTGTTTTCAATTCTACATTGATGCAAATGTGTGTACATTTCCTTTGAATTCAACCTTCCTCATCTAACTAGTTATAACATGATCAGGTAGTAAAACACGATGCTAAAATCAATAATAATACTATATAATATTTATGTAGTAATACCATCACAATAATTATTATATAATTATAGTATTACTGATTAATACAATAATACATAATTTTATTAGTAAGTAGGCTTACTCATAGTCCAATACTTTTTAATTCATTTAATAATATTGTAACAGTATGGATTTAATCGCCCCGCTTTGGGCGTCGATTGAAACACTCCGGATTTTTTCCAGATAAAATAATGCTGTGATGATGTTTAGGTTGTCTCGAGATTCATGGTCGAGCGCCTATAATCACTGTATGGAATAGATACAGTTTAACCAACTGTTAATTGCCCCGTGGTTGAGCACTAATTAAATCGGTATATCTAATTGAATTAAAGAAATAGAACTAATGATGGCTGTTTATTTACACACGGTTTATTTAAATGACACATTTTATTTACTTATACATATTCCAATTAAATGTTTTATATCAATGCACACTTGTGATAATAACGTAAATTATTGTATTCTGTGTTAGACTGTGACTGCGAGAACCAGTGCTAGATTTGTGAGTCCCTAACTGTGTTGCTTGTGTGATCGTGGGTGCGCAGATTGTGCGTGGGGCTCTTTGTGGCTGTGTGTGGGGTGCCTCAAACATACGCACAAACAGTTTATATATGACATACCACTTGCCTTTTGCTCCCCTCGTCAATAGTGTAAAAACTAACTAATAGAAAGAATCCTGGCGACAGGTGTTGTGAAGGCTAGCTTCTTATTGGTATAGGGAATTGGTGTCTTTGCTAAATATTGCGGTGTTGTTCCTTCAACAGGAAATATCGTAGTTGTTCATTTAACAGAAAATATTGTATAAAAATATATTTTAGTGGTGAAATCCTTTTCCCATTATTTCTTAAATGCGCGTGTTTCTTCATGGATGAATCATAAAAGGATACTATACATATATTACTTTAAAGAAAAATTAACTTCATCCATGACTTTTTACATAATTTATAGTGTTCCAAACCAATATCATTACAATACGCCTCATTTTCTTATATCTTAAATAAATTTAATAAATTTTGATAGAAGCAAATCCCATACAGCGCAAGAGTTACGTCATATTTAACCTTTGATCATTCTTAAAATTAAACATACACAAATTTTTTGAGTGTAATTTACATAAATTGTACATGTGTGTAAATATTGATTACAATTTACTTGTATAACAATACAAAAGTTATGATACATTATTTATCCGCTGTCACATCTGATTAATTTTAATGTTCAGTCTTCTTGATGAATACACGGAAATAAAGAATTTCCTGTTTAATGTTCCATTTTATTTTTTATTTATAACACTGAAAAATTGTAGCACTTGTTGTTACTCTGTTCTTAAAATTTTATATTCACATACAAATTTGAACAAAATTATAAATTATTTTGGTTGAATAATTAACTTTGTATTTGATTATAGGTAAAATTAGGTTAATTTTAAATCTAATAAATCCAAGAGTAATTTGAAAATCTTGAAAATTAATATAAATTTATAGCTGAAATACCTCAAAGTATCTTAAATTCAATTTAAACCTTAAATCGTTGTAATAAAAATATAATATTGAAATTATTTTTATAAAATGTTTAATTCAATCATCATTAAATCAATTATTTCTATAAAACTCAAATCTTTATGTGTGTTGTTAGTTATCCAATCAATCACTGTTTACCAAATTATCTTTGTAAACATTTGTAGAACAACATAAATTTAATTATAAATTGACTTAATTAAACTGCTCTTAATAAACATTTGTTTTACATATTCTTAATAACTACCTTAAATCTACTTAAAAATTGGGTCAAGTTTCTCACAAATATTTATTTAACTTTTTATTGATTTGATTAATGTTTATTTATTAATGTGACCTCATTTAAATGTATTACCATAGAACTATTAATGGCTTGCCATTGAGCAAAGCATATTGCATTATTACATTTTCACTCAATTAATGTTAACATCATTTATTACATTATTACATTCTCAATCAATTAATATTAATATCAGTTATTACATTATTACCTTTTCAGTCAATTAATATTAACATCAGTTATTACATTATTACTTTTTCAGTCAATTAATATTAACATCAGTTATTACATTATTACCTTTTCATTCAATTAATATTAACATTAGTTATTACATTATTACATTTTCAGTCAATTAACGTTAACGTCAGTTCTTTTATAATATTGTTGTTATTTGCAAACCCTGGTTCTTTAATCAAGGTCAAACTACATTTTTTTACTTTCTATACCTTCTAGTGAGACAGCTGTCAAACCCTTCTACCTTCTTTCTTTTTCTACCCTTTGTATTGTCAACCTGTTTTGGTGTGAGTGACAAAAATATAAAATATTAACGTAACTTTATTTTGTTTAAAATAGTTGAAATGTATATAAGACAATCTTGGATTCTTAAAGTACGCATAAAATTAGTATGAAATAATATGTCACACTACAGTGAAATATTAAAAATAATTTTCCCCTTTCTAATTGAGTAATTATTTTCTCATTAGTGAAAATATCTTTAACTACATGTTTATCTTGATCAAAACTTTTGAATGTTGCCTATTTGCCTTAGGTACTTAAATAAAAAAATCATAATTGGAAATCTGTTACAGTAGCCTAATTAGGTACAACACCCTAAATCGCTCTCATTATCCTTGTTGATACATCAATATTACATCAGGCATTCACAGAATACCCTTTTAAACCATTTCATAATCTCCTCCATATCTATCAATTTCAATGTATATTTTACCATTGCACAGTTATCACATTGGTGGAAACTTAAGCCTTTGCCTCATTAATATTATAATTACTGACATCTCCATAGGCTGCGTCATGATAGCTCTATGCTTGTGAATACCTGCTATCTGATCCTTGATGGTACGTTGACTCACCAGAAAAAATGAAATTATTAATTATAGCAAAGTCCATGACTTAACACACCTTAACTCCTCAACTATACACCTTAACTCATCAACGCTGCTAGATGCCCTTGGGTCATCTTTAAACTCATTCCGACGATTGCATAATCTAGATCATGGCTTGCCCACAGCTATGGTCATATCTGAATAAAACTTAACCAGTCAACAAATACACCTTAACTACTATATCTGAAAAAATGCTTTTAAACAAGACACTAATGGCCTCTCATTTCCACTCACCTTAACTTACTATAATACTGTACTCAAGTGCCTATCTAAATTAACTTATTTAAATATCTTAAATATTATCCTTCAGCTCATCAGCTTACTCTGTAACTCCTTTAATACCTTAATCAATATAGTTGAATTTATTGGAATGTAATTAATTTCATTAAAATGACTCCCATGCAAATATTAAGAATCATATCTTAATTATCATTGAAAAAATACATCATTGGTGAAATAATATATTTATTCTGATTTCCAAGATCGTTTCTTAATTAATCAAACTTCCTAACTTTCTCTTAAACTGAAACTATTTAAATTCTTGTAAACTTAAAATTATCATTTGAATTTACTCACATAAAACTTAACTAGTTGACAAAATGTAACCAACCCTTCACCCTACTTTTTTATCTGATTTTTCCCATTGCATGATTCCCGAGGGATCATAACCGCTCCTTATCTGTTCTCCTATTTTGATCTCTATAACTTCCTGAGATTATGTTAAGTCCAAATGGAATTAATCTAAATTGATAAAATTTAGATTTTATATTTAAAGATTTGATATTTTCTGAATCAGGATTTAACTCTTTTTCATATATTTTTATTTCTGCGTTTGAATGTCGTATTATTTTTGAGTAAAGTTGTTTTTTAACTGTTGTTTTCCCATTCAAAGCTAGTCATCCTCAAACTTATTTCGAAGCCGTAGTAGTTAACAATATATTTTGTTGACAACTAGTTTTAAAGTGTACACGTTAACAATAAAACCCTTTTAACTTTAAAAAAAAAAAAGGATTAGTGTTACTTCTTCGTAGTTGCGTTGTTAATGGCTTATTTACAATTTCTTGACTTAACAATAAGCACTTTCTTACCTTTCTTCAGAAATAATTATTACTTATACTTCGCTGAATTTGTGTGTTGAATGTTTACTTAGAATTTATACATTTTACATTTCTTACTACGACTTAATAATTATAGTTACCTTTATTTTCCCTATTTAAAATTGAAATGCTTCTTCGACTGCCTCCTGGATCGAAGATTTTTTGTGAGTCGTACTCATTTAAATTTGATGTCCCTGAAAATGGTGGTACAAAATTAAGATTTGGAAGTTGATGTATTTGATTGGTTAATCTGAAGTGACCTGCATTGTTATTGCTATTAATTTGTCTATCACTTGAATTTATTTGCCACGAAGGTCCTTGGTTCCTACCCTGTTGGTACTCTATATTAGGATTTGGATATATTTTATTATGCTCTGGTGTTCTATAACCAATTTGCCTATCTTGTATATTTTTAATTTCTCTGATTTGAGGGTTAGACGATTGCCTATGCTTATCAATATTATGCCTGTTTGATTGATCATTGGTTTCTTTGTTTCTTTTATATATATCGTCAAATGCTATCAATACTCTCTCTACTTCTTTAATGTTCTGTTTATTTATGCTGATTAGAATGTCTTGTACTGAAGTTGTAAAATGATTCATTTGAAGACCTATCAATCTATCTTCTACTACTGGGTATCGTAAATATTTTGCCTGTATCACAAATTTATTGAAACATTCAATCATAGTACCATCCTTGTCGTTATATTTTCCATTGAAAATTACTCGTAGAAAATCATCATGCATGTTTTGAGACCAATATTTTTCCAAAAATATTTCCCTGGCCTGTTCGTATCCCTCCCATTCACCTTCTATACTATTTGCCCAAGATTTTGCCTCATTTACCAGACCTGATAAAAATATTTCTATTTTACCTTTTTCATTAATTTTTTTCTCCTTTAAATACTCTTTCTACTTTGTTTATATACTGAACTGCTGAAATATTTCCTCTCTTTCCTCTAGATTTTTGAATAAGTGCCAATGACGTTTCTCTTAGTCCTTTAGCAAATAGGTTTGTAGTATCGAGTAAATTACCAACTTCTCCAAGATTAGTTTGGTTTTCAACTACAAAATTGGTAATTTTTTTATCAAATTTTTCTACCGCCTTATTAAAGATACCATCTATCTGTTCGTTAATTAAAATTTTATTCGTGTCTTTCTGAGAACCAAGTTCTGATTTTACCTCATTTATTTATTTTTCAAGGTTGTGTTGGACTATCTTAACATTAGTTTGTGTTTGTTCTACCTGTTCCTTTAACCCATTAATTGATTCTTGCTCTACTTTTTCTATTTTTTTTAGCCGTAATCTGTTCCATTAATTTGAATTATCCCTTCCTTAAATTTTCTTGTTTTTCCATCAAAGCCTTTTTTAACTTTTCACCTTCCATTACTTTTTCACCTTCCATTACTTTTCCACCTTCCATTACTTTTTCATCTACCTCATTTAACTATACTGCTAAGTTTTGATAAACCGTCTCCAATTGGTCAATTTTTTCTGTAACTAACCAAATCTCTGCTCACAAACCTTCTTACTTAACTCTATTTTAGCACTTAGTTATTTAATGATTTGTTCAAGTTTAGTTTGATTTGCATCTATTTTCTGATTAATTTCTTTGCTATTTGCATATATTATTTGATTAATTTCTTGTCTACTTGTATCTATTTTCTATTTAATTGCATTTATTTCCTGTTTAGTTCCTTGGCTACTTGTATGTATATTTTCTGATTAGTTGCATGTATTATATTCGCTACTATTTGCTGTAACCTTTTCATAATTTGATTTAAATCTCCTATGGGTTTCACAAATGTTTGTTACCTATTATTTTCTAGCCCTTCCTCATCTACTATAACTTTTCTTTGTGTATCTTTTTCTTGCCTATCTTCTCTCTCTCCTTCTGCAATTGACTCTTCATTGTCCTGCTCGCTTTCTCTTGTTTCCTCATTTGATTGTTCTAGAACTAACTGATGTCAAGGTTTATTTTCCTATTCTAGCTCCTCAGAGCAGCTACTAGCGTCACTATTATTATTTGAATCTGCCACTATCACTTCCAAAATTTACTTGAAACTAATGATTATAAAATATTAAAACAAAGTTATTTAAATCTTATTATTTAATTAAAGATCAAATAAATTTATCTAAGGCTTGACTGACTAATTTGATGTATTCGGTCGGCTTGTTCCGCCTCAGTACGATGTTCGTTGTTGGTGTGCCTTGTAGTGTGCCATGCGTGAAACGTCTGTTTCACCTCGGTTCTCGGATGGATGTACGTCGTTGGTGTGCCTTGTAGTGTGCCGTTCGTGGGACGTCTGTTTCACCTCGGTTCTCGGATTGATGTTCGTCATCGGTGTGGCTTGTAGTGTGCCGTGTGTCTTTCAGTCGGTGGATTCTCTTTCTTTGTCTCGGGGATTCGAAGATTCGCGTCGCGATTGGGCACCAATTGTAACACTATTGAATTAATCACCCCGATTTGGGTGTCGATTGAAACACTACAGATTTTTTCCAGATAAAATAATGCTGTGATGATGATTAGGTTGTCTAGTGCTGCGTGGTCAAGCGCCTATCATCACTGTACGGAATAGATACCGTTTAACCAACTGTTAATTGCCCCGTGGTTGGGCACTAATTAAATCGGTATATTTAATTGAATCAAAGAAATAGAACTAATGATGGCTGTTTATTTGCACACGGTTTATTTAAATGACACCTGTTAATTACTTATACATATTCCAATTAAATGTTTTATATCAATGCACACTTGTGATAATAACGTAAATTATTGTATTCTGTGTTAGACTGTGACTGCGAGAGCCAGTGCTAGATTTGTGAGTCCCTAACTGTGTTGCTTGTGTGAGCGTGGGTGCGCAGATTGTGCGTGGGGCTCTTTGTGGCTGTGTTAGGGGTGCCTCAAACATACGCAAAAACAGTTTATATATGACATACCACTTGCCTTTTGCTCCCCTCGTCAACGGTGTAAAAACTAACTAATAGAAAGAGTCGTGGCGACAAGTGTTGTGAAGGCTAGCTTTTTATTGGTATAAGGAATTGGCGTATTTGCCAAATACTGCGAAGTTGTTCCTTTAACAGGAAATAACGTATTTGTTCATTTAACAGAAAATATTGTGTAAAAAATATATTTTAGGAGTGAAATCTTTTCCCATTATTTTTTAAATGGGCGTGTTTCTTCATGGATGAATAATTAAAGGATAATCTACATATATTATTAAATTACCTTCATCCATGACTTTTTACATAATTTATAGTGATCCAAACCAATATCATTACAATATTTTCATATCAAAAAAGATTACTCGGAAATAATTTCGATAAATTAATATAAAAACAAACATAATATTTAAATATTTTAAGTGGATAAATATTATGATTTTTTTTATATAGATAAGGTTTTATTTAAATAAAAAGAATTTAAGGGGATTGGATCAATAAAAATGTAATTGGCTGTCTAAAAGAGATTGATTGCTTTGAAAAGAATAATAGTATTGTATAAAAATGTGTTGACAAGAATAATAGCACTGTACAAATATGTGTTGATAAGAATATTGTTACGTCATATACTTATTATAGATGAGGTCAGAATGTGTTTTTCAAGCGTAAAATATACTTTTGTCATGCCACCTGTTGTGTAGATTGTTAACTGTCTCTTATTAATAATTCTAATAGTTGAGTGATAGAGCTCTGAACCCTACATTGTTGATAAAAGGAATGAGTATTAGTAGAAAAGTTAGCTTATTCTTACAAAGACTATATAGGTACTAAACTATTGTACTAACGTGTTTCATAACTGTTTGTAGTTAGTTGTTTTGTTCTACCGTGTCCTACTTCCCACCTAAGATATCCACATGTATAAAACCATTGACCTAGGGAAGTATAATATAAAATCCATAGGAAATATAGACACATTAGAGAAGTGAGAATATGAAACCATTTAAGTAAAAAAAACCTGTCCTGGATTGTGTTTTAGCCCGAGAACACTTGCCCACTGACATGGACACATTGCTTAGTATTTTATCTACCTCTGTTAAGCTATTAATAGATCAAAGATATAATCATTCTTATCTCTGATCGTTATTTATAAAACAAAGAGATAAACAAAGATATAAGGGTAAAATATTGTATTTAACCTGTTTCATTGTTTACCCTAAAAGATAAAAAAGTTATCTTGAAACTATGTGTCTTTAATGAGGTGTAGAACGGTACTATAAGATCAGTGAGGTAATTAAATATTTACATGAAATTTATTAGCTTAAACGAATCTATAGGATCTAAAAAAATTATTTAAATCAACTTCAATACACCCATTTTCGGATTCATCTCTTTGACTATAGGTGGAATTTCTTTGGCAGTGGCCACATGCATTGCAGCACCCTGGCACCATTTCGTACTCCTGTCACAATGTAACGCAAAATATTTCCTCCAAGGAAGGAGATGAAGGAACACTTTACATCTTCAAGCTTGTGGGAGTGTATAATGGTGCTAGGTATTTTATTACGTTCCCGTCAATAAAATCACATCCCAAACAGAACAAATAAATGTTTAATTTATCCAACACGGGAATCTTCCGGGGATCCACTCACCCATTCAGGTAGGCAATCGCCGACTAGCCTACCTGGCCAGTCTTACGTTGTCTTTGCCAATTTGCAGGGTTCTATGTTGACTGTAAATACCCTTTAAGCTTTGAGGATCAGTGAGTGAGAACTAATTTATGTGATTTAAGTACTATCTCTCACAAACTACTACATTGGCTAGATAACTAAAGTAATTTGTCTTAAAATTGTTCTAGATTACCATGTTCTTACCATTCTTTGGAACCAAATTAGATAGGGGTGGGGTTAGGGATATGTAACCTAGTAATGACGTGTTAAAGGTGTCCGATAGTATCAATGCCATGTTGCTGGAGGACTTGGTGGGTTAGCTAGCGTGTATATATATACTTTACCAGGAAACCAAGTCAATGTTGTCATGCAACCTGTTTTGGGGATAGTCAATTTCCTCTCGTCAATTATTTAACATTTTCATGACCGAGTTCTGGAACCAAATATGCCCAAGATAAATTCAACATGATAATAAAACTTAGTTCTTATAAAGCGACATAACTGCACTGACTTGTTTCTATTTGTGCTCTGTTCACTCTATCTCAACTTTAATTAAATAAGACTACATATTTTAAAATACTCTATGTGATCTAACTAATTATTCTTAAAACTGGGGAGAAAAAACAACAGCTTTTAGTGTAAAATTAAGTATATCCTTTTTAAAATTTAAAAATGAAGATAAAATACTTAGTGGCATATATTTATATTTTAATATATCGTATGTGTGCCGGAAAAAATCACCTACATAACTTTATGTCACATAATAGCTATACTGACAGTTCGGAAGAAATTTTTCAACTTATATTTGAAATTAATAATAATAACGTTGCACGTCCAATGGCTGTTGTCCTCATACAAGATAGATGCTTTCATTTCTCAAATGAGCTATTATTTAAAATTCACGTCACATCTAACCTATCTATATTACAAATTCATATGTCTGAACAAGAACTTTTGAATTTTGAAGAGATGTTTCCACAACAAGTTATTCTCGATGGCATCATAGGGGTGCCAATAGTGATAATTTGGTTTGTTGAAAAAAGTGATACATATTTTTGGAAGCTTTTAGCTAGTTTCACGTCTACTTTTCTCGGTAATCCAAGAACCCCATTTATTTTTGTATTTGCCACACAAGATTTAAAGGAAATAAACATTTTTAAGAAAGAATGTCATAAGACATGGGATGAATATCATCTTTTGAATGTTGTGGCTATTTTCCACTATGCACCTTATGTATCAAATAATAATAATATTCCATCACATATTTCACAACAAAATACTACAATTGCATTGCTTTACAACCAATTTAAAAACGACTCTTTCATGGATTTGTCACAAACTTCAACCAGTGAATATTTCAATATTTTATCAAACAAACTTGTCAATATATATGGATACGAAGTAAAACTTACAGAAGGAAGAAAACTGTACGGTTTAACGTTAGGAAGGCTCAAGGCTGAATTGAACGCTTTGCAAACTTTTATAGAATTCATGAATGGAAAAGTTAAAATACTTTCTTTAAACAAAACTGACAAAATTAATGTTTCAGGTGGGGAGATTATAAAAACTACCATAAATGAAAAACCAGACATTCATGGAGTTGTATTCATTAAACATTCAAGAAATCTATTAAAATCAACTTATTCTTTAAAACAGAGTTGTATGGCATTTTTAGTGCCAAAATCTCTGCGTGTTCCACGATATATGAATGTAATTTTACCTTTCACAATGGGATCTTGGGCGCTTGTGTTTGGAAGTATACCAATTCTAACTATATTTTGGAAAATATTTAGGCGTGATTCAATGTTTGAATTAAAAACCACCCTGGAAACTATTAGAATTTTTTTGAGTGGAAGCACCAATTTTAAAGTTGTTTCGTCAATCCAGAAATTCTATCTGGGTATGTGTTTGTTGTTAAGTTTAGTGGTTATGAATGCATATCAAGGATCTTTGACTAGTTACTTAACAATACCTCATTACTATGATGATATCGATACATTTGATGAATTAGTTGAATCAAATTTGATATTGTCTACACAAGCTATGGATGTTTCTAATAATGAAATTTTGGAAATATTACTTGAGGCTGATACTAGCAATAATGTACTCAAAATTTTGATTTCAAGGATTGTGATTATAGAAAATATAAAAGAAACACTAGACAAAGTTGCCTTCGACAGAACCATGATCTACGTTGATGCTATAGAAATAATCATATTGTATTATCTACTAGGCGACTACTATGAAGATGGTTATCCTCTTCTTCATATCACGAAAGACTGTGGACAATTTATGAGGCTAACTTATCAATTTCCTTTCGTTTCACCCTTTAATGACAAGTTTGATATTCATTTGGGAAGGCTATTTGAATCAGGAATTGCAGACCAATGGGTTCGCGAAGATGAATATGAATTGGTAATCACAACTATTAGTAAGAGAATACTAACAGGATTGAAGCCTCTGGGACTGGCTCATGTTCAGACCTCCTTCTTCATTCTTCTTGGTGGGTTAACTTTGAGCACCATTTCTTTAATAATTGAGATTTTAGTTGTCACAGGTGGAAAATTTTTATTGTTATATCAGGCAATGAAATATATATTAGGCATGATTATAGTTATATTTCGTCATGTATTTAATTGAATAATTTCTTTAATAAACAGTTATTTCTCATTTAACACAAATTTGGATATACTATGTAACGTTCTATCTACTTTACTATAAAACCAATATTTGATTAGCATTCGTAATTTTTTTTTGTAAGCTACTAGTAAACGGCTGATCCATGACGAGGAGTTTGACCTGGATTTTATTGTCAGAAAATATGGACTAATTCCATCACCTTGTTTGTTTACCTATTTGTTATGGCTCAATCTAATCACGAGTGATAGAGTGAATGAAAGGTTTTAGTCAGTTGTTATTACAAAGACATTAATAATGCATGCAATAAAAATGTTTAGTGAGAAAGGCAACAAATTGAATGTCGCTAACGGATTTAATTATCCTGCGGCTTATATTTCCCAAAAATATCGATGTACCAAATGGCAATGTAAGGAAAAGTGTTTTGTTAAATCTTTAGGGATGCTTTGTTATTTTTAACCTGGACGCGAGTGGAGAGAAGTGATACTGGTGCACTTAGATCATATTTAAGATGTTGATGACATTAAGATACATAAAGGTCTATAACATTGATCTGCAAAAAGGAATTCGACACATGAGCTCCCTAATTCCTACACAGCCGTCTAGATCTAAACAAGAAGGAATGGTATACCGAAGGACAGCATCATGTTTTGACGTTGAAGAACAATGGTTTTATTTACAAAGCGAGGTGATCTTGTGATGAAACTAAGAATTGTCCTTTGTACCCTTTATTTTGTGTTTGTCTGTTGTGTAGTCAAGGAAGGTAAGATTTACATCTTGCGACTTTTTCTTCGTTCACTCCATCCCTGCCGTTGTTTCTGTAGGCAACGTTCCTTTTGTCTTCTTAAATTTTACCACCACGGGGGTGCTAACTCTTTTGGATTTATAATATAGAGTGTAACTGATTGATTTATTTCCCTAAATGTGGCCTAAGACTTGTTAAAAAATTTATATTTTGTATCAATTAGGGTAGTGTAATTTATAAAATGTAAAGCTTTTTTTATTTTAGCTTGTTTTTGTGTAGTTCTAAACTCACAGTTTTAGACAGAGATGGGAAAATTCCTTCAATGAGTGGGATTGTGTGATTTTTATTTTCTTAGGTGACTGACACTATTTTAGGAAAATGCTATTTTATTTTTGAATTTGCTAGGTAATAGTTTTTATCTAATTTTATATTCTCTAATAGATCATTATTGTGTGAAATTATTTGTAAATTGGCTCTAATAAATATCTGGTTGAAGATTACTTGCTGTCCAAGTTTGTTGGAAAATAGTTAGACTACCTTGAAGTATGAATATATGAAAGTAGATTTAGTAGCTTTTATAAATTTGTGATAGAGATTGGGAACACGAAAACAAAATAGTTTAAATTCACTTATGTGACTGAACTATTAGTCCTAGAGATATTTCATTCTTAATGATACGTATTTTTAAGTCATTTGTAATGACGTATCAGTCTGAAGTAATTAGTAATCAATCTTCTAAATTTATGTTTTAACAATTTTAAAAGTAAAAATTGTTATAATTTGAATATATTTGTGTGTCTGCGCGAACAGAGTTTTGCATTTGTTTCTTTCTCCTTCCATTACTAAATTTATAAAAATTCACACAATACTTATGACATCTAATAGTTAAAATTTATAAGTGCCTTCATCTAGTATTGAGGTATATTACTTAGTTTTATTTGTTCTTAGAGTGATTGTGCTTTCAATATGGTATATGTTAAAATAAGGAATTGGGTCAGAAACATTAACATCCCGTTGGTTAGTGCCTGAAGGAAACTCTGAATTGATAATCGTTTTGAAATGCTAAAGGTGCCGTTTTTATTTATCCTATCGTGGAAAGACATTGATTGTCCCAAGATAAAACGGAATAAGTCTGAGTTTCAACTTGCACGCTGGTGGATCAACCGCTTTAGAGGCAAATGAAGGGCATACGACACTGGTGAAGAGTTTGGCTGCGACATTTGGTGAGCCACCCTCGGGACCTGTGTAAGGGACAGGTAGGGGAAAGGATGGCGGTGACAAAATCCTATACTCAGCTTTAAGTTCATACCTAGCTTTCGTTGAGAAAGGAATATGCCCTCGAAACAACACAATTCTTCCTCGAACAATACCTATTAGGGCGAAAAATAAACATCCTCCTCGACTAACGCACGTATGGTATTCAGATCAAAATCAAAAGGGAGCAACGCCCACAAATAACTCAACAGTAGGATTACGTACTTGGCGTCGTAAAAAACAAGGACGTGTGACGTCAGTGCACTGTCATCGCCACGTAAAAATAGACAAAAAACAAAACTTCTCGTCGCATGAATTCAGTGTACTGGCATGGCCTGAGCACTACTGATACAATTAAGTTAAATTGATGGCTGAATTCAGCCAGTATTTTCCATCAGGGAACTCGTCTGCATGATTGATTATGATGTTGACGAAATTTAACTAAGGCCGGGACATATCTCCACTGTGCCCTTTTTAACTTTTCTTTCTCATGGCGGAACTCAGCCTTTCCTTAATAAAATAATATTTTATATATATATATTTTTATATATATATATATCACTATTTATATTTCGAGAATTTATAACACTTTGTGAGGGATGAATATATTATTATTATTATTATTACTATCACCACGTCTTACAACCGTTCAGGTTAAACGCAATGAAGATAATAAAAAAATCTACAGTGTGTTATATTGAATGGTTTTATTATTATTATTATTAATTGGTTGGAAATTCGTTAAAAATAATCGTTTTAATAGATTATCATCGTAAAACCTGGCAATTAGTTGCAAGATTATAACGGATCCTTTATTAATTGCAAATGATTTTGTTAACTGCTTTCATTACATGTACAGTTCCGCCTTACCTGTCTTACCCCTCCCCGTTATTTAAATTAGCGTGTCCTTGTATCAATAAAACATTACACCTTTGAATGTTTTTAATGCTATCAAAAGTGGAGTTCTTCTATATCTGCCAGGATAGATGGAATTCCAAGCTTTATTTTAAGTGGCAATGCCATCATTCTCAATCCATTGTAAGCCGATAGTATTTAACAATAGCCTATCAAACGCAACATTTCTCCTAATATGGAATCAATCTGTTGTCATAACTGTTTATTAAAAAAAAGGGGGTAAAAAATAAATGTGTGTTATTTAAAGTCCTACATCTCTCTTTAATCCTTTTCCTAAATTATTCGATAAAAGAATACTTGAGAATACCTTTCACCAACTAAATAATAAACTCTCAGAATATCAATATAGAAGAATTTATGGGACATGTTGCCCCATAATTCTCTACATAGGACCAGGTTGATGCTATTTATTTTGACCTCTATTCGACCACTAATTGACTACTATTCTCTCGAAAATATACAATTCTGGCTTATCTGAATCATATGTAAAATGGTTAAATAGCTATTTGCCTAGTAGACTATTTGCTATTAAAGTATATTTGGATAACTCCAACATATTTATAACTCCTTGTTGTAGACCCAAAGGTTTTGATTTAAGTACCTTGATATGTTTATTGATGACATTGGTAAGTACTTGAACTCATATAGTTATTTACTCTTTGCGGATCATGTAAAACTATTCACCCACTTCCATGGTCACATGGTCTGAAGTGCTACTCTGACAGTAGACTAGACTATTGATGACGGCGAGAACAAGATTATAATCCGGTTCGGGTGTTCTTACAGTGGTTGTTCCTAAATGGTTTTCCACGCAAATGTGAGTACACTTACTATCAATATAACCTTCCTAATACCTAAAACTACTAGCGTAATTAGTACATTAGTATATAGCCTGAACAGATAGTAAGATGCAATGCTAAAAAAACTATTTAAAACTAACAAATCAATTGCAGATTGTATAGCGTTACAAAACGACAAAAATTGTATTTTACAGTGATCGCTTGAAAATGGAATGTCTATTAATAAATCTAAGAGCAAATTCATATATTTTACTAGGAGACTAATATTGTCTTTTTTTGCTTATAAATTTGTTATATAAATAATCTAGGTGTTCTGGAGAGTAAACTCTATTCCCACTATCATGTTGGTCATATACTATCTCAATTATTAAAATTACTTGGACATATACAATTTATTACCTCTTCATTTAAGAAAGGTGTCTGTATTTTATGTTTGTACTGTGCCTTTGATAGATCTATGCTAGGATATTGAATTATTGCTTTGGAATTCCATTATCTCTGACAATCATATTGGAAAATGTTCAACATTAATTTACTGCTGTTTGATATAAATTCTTCCCTAAATGGATTTATTAAACATGTTGTACCTCTAAAACATTTAAATTTGAATTATTCTGGTATATATCATTACTTAGCTACTCTAAGATTGTTTATTCAATTCCCTTACACATTTATGTACATGTACTGTGTGGTTTTCAGTGCTGGCCTGTTATAGGTCTTGTGACTGTTGGCCAGCATTTAGAACAAAGGAAAGTGATATTAAATTAAGAGTGTAAATGACAGTTTTATTTGCCTAGTGTGTAAAAAATGTAGACTTAACCTAAAAATATAACAGATTCTATTGGCAGGAATGTAAGTATTTTATAAAAGGTGATCAAATATTATTTGATACTCTTTCATTCGTGGACCACCCGCTTCGTTAGTTACATCGTATAACGCGCTGTTCTCGTGATAGACTAGGCTGCTTAAAACGGGAAATCCCAGTTGGGTGTACTGAGGTTGGTTATCTTAAATAATTCTTCACTCTCCCTCCATGCAAATGCGGGTGCATTTACTATAAATTAATCATTCTTAATCTCTAACACATTACTGTAATTAGTACATGGGCGTATAACCCGAACGGTTAGTAAAACGCGGTGCTAAGAAAATCTATAGACCAATTAAATAAATTAAATCAGTCATTATGCTTTTCTAGCATAAAAACTCATATTCTTTATGTAGTATTTGTGTCTTTAATTCTCTTATTTAGAGCCACACTTCTGATAATCTTAATATGTTGAAATAATTATTTAAATGTTTCTAGTCATTGTTGCAAAGAAAAAATAGCCATATTATTTAGTACGATTATTGATTCATGTTGATTATTGTACTCTGATAATACTACACTGTGGCTCACTGTATTTTAATAGTTAAATTTAAAGGACTTTTTTTAAATTTTCAAGTCCTTTATTTTTAAATTATATACATATATATATATATTTTTTAATTTCCAAACTACCTATTTGAACGTATGAGCATTATCTTGCCCCTCTTTAAGGAACTCTATTTTTTTTTTCTTATTTTATACTTCCTTCTCTTTTTATACGTTTGGCACTTAGTTTTTAATAATATGTTTTATCTCTCACATAAATCCATGATAAGTTTAGTGGATGGACGCACTCGTAAGATTCACGAAGATAGCCAACCTCTACAAGTACTACCTCATTTGGTGTCATCAGTGTGATTAAAAATGTACGTAATCTTTAAATGTTGGATTAGTACTATATCAAGGTATTTCAATTTCCAGATTATTTTGACTTTTCATATGACGCCACTTCAGTGTATGTTTTCGATTTGCAGTAAATCAGTATTCAGCAAATTGTAATTTTACTTTTTATTTTCAAAAATAGAACAATTAGCATTTTAGGCAAATTTGGATAAATCTGGCCTATCTTATAACTGTTCATTAAAAACTTACTCCATTTAATTAGTATTAAGCAGTAACCACCTATTAAAAATAACGATATAAATGAAATATTTATAAAAATCTGTAATAATTTATGTTCCCAGATTTTACATAGAAATAATTAAGAATCTTTTTGTAATGATAGTTAGATTATCTCTATTAAATATTTTTTTTTTTTAAATTCTAAATTATAGCACGAAATTAACTCTAAAGTAAATGAGTTAAATTTATTAAATATATAAAAAATCAATTATTGTAATATTATAGTAAATAATTAGAAAATTCCGTAGAGAAATTAATATTTATATAATAAATAACATCATCAAAACCCGGCGAACGAATTGTCTAACGCTTCCTTCTTTCTTTGGCCTCGGATGCCGGTGACTGGGAAGTTGAGGTTGGGATTCCAGTGGGTTGTACTGAGGTGTCTTTTGTTTTCAATTCTACCTTCACGCAAATGTGTGTACATTTTCTCTGAATTCAACCTTCCCCATCTTACTCATTAGCGTAATTAGTACATATGTGTATAACCTAATCAGGTAGTAAAACACAATACTAAAACACTAATACTATATATTAATAATTATGTAGTAATACTATCACAATATAAATATTGTATGGTTATAGTATTACTAGTTAATACAATAATAAATAATTTTATTAAAAAGTAGGGTTATATTAGTAGAAAAGTTAGCTTATTTTCACAAATACAATATAGGTACTATACTGTTGTACTAACGTGTTTCATAGCTGTTTATAGTTAGTTGTTTTGTTCCCCGCGTCATACTTCCCAACGAGGATATCAAATTTAAAACAATTTACCTAGGGAAGTATAATATAAAATCCATAAAAAATATAGACACATTAGAGAAGTGAGAATATGAAACCATTTAAAGCAAAAAAAAATCCTCTGGATTGTGTCTAAGCCCGATAACACTTGCCCACTGACATGGGTACATTGATTAGTCTTTTATCTACCTATGTTAATATATTAATAGATAAAATATATAATCAATCGTATCTCTGATAGTTATTTATAAAACAAACAAATAAACAAAGATATAAGAGTAAAATTTTGTATTTAACCTTTATCATTGTTTACCCTAAAATATAACAAGATTATCTTGAAGCTATGTAACTTGAATGAGGTGTGGAACGCTATTATGAGGGCGGTGAGGTAATTAAATCTTTGACATGAAAATTATCAGCTTTAACGAATCAATAGGATGTTCAAATTTATTTAAATCAGCGTCAAATTACCAATTTTCAGATTCATCTCTTTGACTAGAGGTGAAATTTATTTGGCAGTGGCCACATGCATTGCAGCACCCTGGCCCGTTTTCGTACTCGTGTCACAATATAACGCACAATATTTCCTCCGTGGAACTTGATGAGGAAACACCTTACATCTTAAAGCTTGTGGGCGTTTATAATGGTGCTAGGTATTTTATTACGTTCCCGTCAATAAAATTACATCCCAAACAGAAAAAATAAATGTTTAATTTATTCTACGCGTGCCTCTTCCGGGGATACACTCGCCCATTCAGGTCGGCAATCGCCGATTAAGGCTGCACCTACATTGGACAAAGAATTGATCCGGCCCGATCAGTCAAGCTTATCTGATCAGGCTTTTTATAAAACAAACTGCAGTGTTCCATAGGATCCACCTACATTAGGCACGTCGGCCCGTTCCGATAACTCCCGATGACGCCCGATGCCTGACTGGAGCCTGATCAGATCAAACTTGTTTGTTTCAACCCGGCAGTCTGTTCCGTTGTCTCGCTGAGTGAATAATGGCGTTTGACAGTAAAATCGATCGAGATTTTCTTATTGAACTTGTTCGCGATGAGCCACGTCTGTGGGATCAACGTGTAAAGGCTTACCACAACCGAGATCTAAAGCCAGGATTGTGGGAAGACATTGGAAATAAATTACACGTGAAAGGTAAGTTGTGTTTGGTTTATTTACAGAAAATACTTTAGAAATTTATTGATGTAAAAATACATCACATTGAACTAATCATAGCCTTTTGTAAACGGGTTTAGTTACTAATTAATTTATCGTTATTTATCGCTATATTCGTATCCCAGATAGCACATAATATCATATTACAACATTGTTAGAAAAAACTTCATATTTTAAAAACTATGCTCCAATATGAATTCATAACTATATTACTAAAGTTTTGACAAAATTATCATCATTATTTATAAAAACCTTGTGCAATATTACAAAACTGTTTCAAGAATATTNTCAACCTGGCTGGATGGGAAATGATTACTCGACACACAAGGAGGTCCCCTCACTGAACGCAGATGACATATAGTGTATTTTTTGGTAAGATAACTCCGTTTAGAGGGGGGGGGGGAGGTGGCTCTAACATGAACATGGCCATAACAAGAGCACCCACCTGGTTGCAATAGTAAGAAAAAGATCTGCCGGATTAAATGTTTTGGTTCTAGGTTATGATTCTTGGAGGGTTATTCCCCCCCCCCCATTGAATACATATTAAAGATTTGAATTCATAATTATTGTGAACGTCATCTATATAACTAGTATAGTTTAGAAGAGATTTCCAAACTCCAACACAATATGCCCAACTTTCTTTTATGAAAATCGCATCACTCCCTATTTCTAAAAATAAAAAACCATACATAGACATGCCAAATTTTAATATAATGTCACGCATTAAACTATTCTCTTATATTTTTGGAAAATTTTAACTCAAAAAAAGACGAAACAATATAAATAAAGGAGGTCCTAGGTTTTTTTTCAATATTTACTTTCAGTTTATCTTGAATGTTAGCAACATTACCTTGACGGATGACACAATGGCCCTTTCTTATAAGCTGACCCATCGTGGAATAATTCACGGTAAGATAAGATGTGGAATACCAAAGTTATGTGTAAATATTTCAATAAGATAAATATTAATAAGAGGGATAAAATAGGTACGTAGCAAAGTTTAGATCTTTGTAACTCTAACATATAAAGTCTAATCAATAGCTCATAGCCGTAACATTGTCAAATATGTAGGTTACTAAATTTAACAAGCTATATTCGTTAGACCTGCTTCGGTGGCCACATGGTCTAAGGCTTCACTCTCAACCCAAATTAGACTGTCGAACACGGAGATATTGAGTTTCGAATCTCGGTTGGGTGCATTGAGGGTGGTTTTTATTATAGTTTTCCACTCCCCTTCCACGTAAATGTCGGTGCACGTCTTCTAAATTCAACCTACCTCATCCTTAACTCTAGTGTAATTAGTACATATTCGTATTACCTGAACAAGTAGTAACACACTGTGCTTAAAAACATTCCTATTGAGTAAAATCTAAGTTGAATTATGTGAATACTGTTTTGAGAAACCTTAGAACCATTTATTCAAATTATAATTTTATTCTTTCTTTTCAAAAATAGCATTTTAGGTAAATTTAGATAAATCTGGCCTATCTTATAACTGTTCATTAAAAACTTACTCCAATTAATTAATATTAAACAGTAACTAACTATTAACAATAATCAATAACTAAAAATAACGATATAAATGAAATATTTTAAAAAAATCAGGATAATAATTTATGTTCCCAGATTATACATAGAAATAATTAAGAATCTTTTTGTATTGATAGCTAGTTTATCTCTATTAAATATTTATTTTCTAGAAGAATTTTTAAATTATAGCACTAATTTAACTCTAAAGTAAATGAGTTAAATGTATTAAATATATAAAAAATCAATTAATGTAATTTTATAGTAAATAATTAGATAAATACATTCAGAAATTATTATTTATGTAATAAGTAACCTCATTAAAACCCGGTGAATGAATTGTCTAACGTGTACTTCTCTCTATGGCCTCGGATGCCGGTGACTGGTAAATTGAGGTTGGGATTCTAGTGGGTTGTATTGAGGTTTTCTTTTATTTCAATTATATATTGACGCAAATGTGTGTACATTTCCTCCCTCATCCAACTCGTTAGCGTAATTATTACATATGTGTATAGCATGATCAGATAGTATGACACGATGCTAAAAACACTAATAATAATGTATATTAATAATTATCTAGTAATATTATCACAATATAAATATTATATAGTTATAGTATTACAGATTACTAGTTAATACAATAATATATAATTTGATTAGTAAGTAGGGTTACTATTAGTCCAATACTTTAAATTTATTTAAAAATACTTTCATTTTAACAACGCTTATTGGGATAAAATTTTGATAAATTAATAATAAAACAAACATTAAAATTACTTATTTTAAGTGGGTAAGTATTTTATATTTTTATATAGATAAGGTTTGATTTAAACAAAAAACGTTTTATTTGAAGATGCATACAGTATCTTGGATTAATAAAAATTAAATTGGCTTTCTAAAATAGGTTGATTGTTTTGATAAGAATAATAGCATTGTATAGATATGTGTTTATAAGAATAATAGCACTGTATAAATATATGTTGATAAGAATATTGGTACGTCATATGCATATTATAGTTGAGGCCAGAAGGTGTTTTTCAAGAGTACAATATACTTTTGTCACGCTACCTGTTATGTAGATTGTTAACTGTCTCTTATTAATAATTCTAGTAGTTGATTGATAGAGCTCTGAACCTTACATTGTTGCTAAAAGGAATGAATATTAGTAGAAAAGTTAGCTTATTCTTACAAAGACAATATAGGTACTATACTATTGTACTAACGTGTTTCATAACTGTTTGTAGTTAGTTGTTTTGTTCTACCGTGTCCTACTTCCCACCTAAGATATCCACATGTATAAAACCATTGACCTAGGGAAGTATAATATAAAATCCATAGGAAATATAGACACATTAGAGAAGTGAGAATATGAAACCATTTAAGTAAAAAAAACCTGTCCTGGATTGTGTTTTAGCCTGAGAACACTTGCCCACTGACATGGACACATTGCTTAGTATTTTATCTACCAATGTTAAGCTATTAATAGATCAAAGATATAATCAATCTTATCTCTGATAGTTATTTATAAAACAAACAGATAAAGATATAAGTGTAAAATATTGTATTTAACCTTTATCATTGTTTACCCTAAAAGCGTATAACCCGAACGGGTAGTAAGACGCGGTACTAAATATTATTATTATTGTTTACCCTAAAAGATAACAAAATTATTTTGAAGCTATGTGACTTGAATGAAGTGTGGAACGCTATTATGAGAGTCGTGAGGTAATTAAAATTTAAATATGATTTTTTTTTAGCTTAAACGAATCAATAAGATCTCAAATTTATTTAAATCAGCGTCAATGTACTCATTTTTAGATTCATCTCTTTGACTATAGGTGCAATTTCTTTGGCAGTGGCCACATGCATTGCAGCACTCTGGCCCGATTTCGTACTCGTGTCACAATGTAACGCAAAATATTTCCTCCGTGGAAGGAGATGAAGGAACACTTTACATCTTCAAGCTTGTGGGAGTTTATAATGGTGCTAGGTATTTTATTAGGCTCCCGTCAATGAAATCACATCCCAAACAGAAAATATAAATGTTTAATTTATCCAAGGTGTGCCTTTTCCGGGGAACCACTAGCCCATTCAGGTCGGCAATCGCCAACTAGACTGCCTGACCAGGCTGACGGTATCTTTGCCAATTTGCAAGGTTCTATGTTGACTGTAAATACCCGTTAATATTTGAGGATCAGTGAGTGAGTACTAATATAAGTGTTTTTAAGTTCTATCTCTCACAAACTACTACATTGGTAAGATAAATAAAGTAATTTGTCTTAACAATATTCTAAATTGCCATGTTCCTACCATTCTTTGGAACACAATTAGATGGGGGTGGGGGTAGGGATATGTAACCTAGTAGTGACGTGTCAAAGGTGGCTGATAGTATCAATGCCATGTTGCTGGAGGACTTGGTGGGTTAGCTAGCGTGTATCTATATACATTACCAGGAAACCCAGCCAATGTTGTCATGCAACCGGTTTTGGAGATAATAAATCTCCTCTCGTCAATTATTTAACATTTGAATGACCTAGTTCTGTAAGCAAATATGCCTTAAATAAATTCAATATGATAATAAAGCTTAGTTCTTTAAAAGAGACATAACTGCACCCCTGCAATGACTTGTTTCTATTTGTTATCTGTTCATTCTAGCTCAATTTTAAGCTAAATAAGAGTGAATATTTTAAACTACTCTATGCGATCTAACAATTTACTCTTAAAATTGGGGAGAAAAAACAACAACAGCTTTAAGTGTAAAATTAAGTATATTCTTATTAAAATTTAAAAATGGAGATAAAATCCTTAGGGACATATATTTATATTTTAATATATCATATGTGTGCTGGAAAAAATCATCTAGATAACTTTATGTCACACAACAGCTATACTGACAGTTCGGAAGAAATTGTTCAACTCATATTTGAAATGAATCAGAATAACGTTGCACGTCCAATGGCTGTTGTCCTCATACAAGATAGCAGCTTTCATTTCTCAAACGAGCTATTAGTAAAATTTCACGTCACATCTAACTTATCTTTATTACAGATTCATATTAATTATCAAGAACTTTTGAATTTTGAAGAAATGTTTCAACAACAAGTTATTCTCGATGGAATCATAGGGGTTCCAATAATGATAATTTGGTTTGTTGAAAAAAGTGATACATATTTTTGGAAGCTTTTAGCTAGTTTCACGTCTACTTTTCTAGGTAATCCAAGAACACCATTTATTTGTGTATTTGCCACACAAGATTTTAAGGAAATAAACATTTTTAAGAAAGAGTGTCATAAGACATGGGATGAATATCATCTTTTGAATGTTGTGGCTATTTTCCACTATGCACCTTATGTATCAAATAATAATAATATTCCATCACATATTTCACAACAAAATACTACAATTGCAATGCTTTACAACCAATTTAAAAACGACTCTTTCATGGATTTGTCACAAATTTCAACCAGTAAATATTTCAATATTTTATCAAACAAACTTCTCAATATATATGGATACGAAGTAAAACTTACATAAGGAAGAAAATTATACGGTTTAAGGTCAGGAAGGCTCAAGGCTGAATTGAACGCTTTCCATACCTTCATAGAAAACATGAATGGAAAAGTAAAAATTCTTACTTTGAACAAAACTGACAAAATGATTGTTTCAGGTGGGGAGATTATAAAAACTACCGTAAATGAACAAGCAGACATTTATGGAAATGTATTCATTAAACATCCAAGAAATCTATTCAAATCAACTTTTTCTTTTAAACAGAGTTGTATGGCATTTTTAGTTCCAAAAGCTCTGCGTATTCCACAATATATGAATGTAATTTTGCCTTTCACGTCTAGATCTTGGGCGCTTGTGTTTGGAAGTATACCAATTCTGACTATATTTTGGAAAATATTTAGGCGTGATTCAATATTTGAATTAAAAACAACCCTGGAAACTGTTAGAATTTTTTTGAGTGGAAGTACCAATTTTACAGTTGTTTCGTCTATACAGAAGTTCTACCTTGGTATGTGTTTGTTGTTAAGTCTAGTGGTTATGAATGCATATCAAGGTTCTTTGACTAGTTACTTAACAATCCCACATTACTATCATGATATCGATACATTTGACGAATTAGTTGAATCAAATTTGATCTTGTCTACACAACATATGGATGTTTCAGATGAAATTTTGGAAATATTACTTGAGGCTGATACTAGCAATAATGTACTCAAAACTCTGGTTTCAAGGTCTGTGATTATAGAAAATATAAAAGAAACACTAGACAAAGTTGCCTTCGACAGAACCATGATCTACGTTGATGCTATAGAAATAATCAGATTATATTATTTACTAGGAGACTACTATGAAGATGGTTATCCTCTTCTACATATCACTAAAGACTGTGGACAATTTATGAGGCTAACTTATCAATTTCCTTTCGTTTCACCCTTTAATGCCAAGTTTGATATTCATATGGGAAGGCTATTTGAATCAGGAATATCAGACCAATGGGTTCGCGAGGACGAATATGAATTGTTAATCACAACCATTAGTAAGAGAATACTAACCGGATTGAAGCCTCTAGGACTTGCTCATGTTCAGACCTCCTTCTTCATTCTTCTTGGTGGGTTAACTTTGAGCACTATTTCTTTAATAATTGAGATTTTAGTTAACACTCGTGGATATAATTTATTTTTTGATCAGGCAATGAAATATATATTAGGTATAATTATAGTTATATATCGTCATGTATTTAATTGAATAATTTCTTTAATAAACAGTTATTTCTCTTTTGACACAAATTTGGATAAAATATCTAACATTCTACCTACTTAAAAATAAAATCAATCTTTGATTAACTTTTGTAATTTATTTCTGTAGCCTACTAATAAATGGGTGCTCCTTGACTAGGAGTTTGACCTGGAATTAATTGTCAGAAATCATGGATGATTTCCATCGCCGTGTTTGTTTACCTATTTGTGATAGCTTAATATAATCACGAGAAATAGCGTGAATGAAAAGTTTTAGTCAGTTGTTATTACTAGGACATTAATAATGTATGCAACCGAAATGTTTAGTGAGAAAGGCAACAGATTGTATACCGCTAAAATGGATTTAAGTATCCTGAGGTTTATATTTCCCAAAACTATTGATGTATCAAAAGGCAGTGTTAAGAATAGTTTTATGCTAAATCTTTGGGGGTACACTGTTACTTTTAACCTGGTCGCGAGTGGAGAGAAGAAATACTGGTGCACTTAGATCATATTTAATATTTTGATGACATTAAAATTCATATAGGTCTATGACAAAGGTCCGCAAAAGTAATTCGGCACATCAGATCCCTAATTCCTACACAGCTGCCTCGATCTAAACAAGAGGGAATGGTATACTGAATGACATCATCAAGCTTTGACGGTGAAGAACAGTGATTGTATTTACAAAATTATGTTATCTTGTGATTATTGTTGAAAATTGTCCTTTTTACCCTTTCTTTTGTGTTTATTTGTTGTGTAGTCAAGCAAGGAAAGATTTCCATCTTGCGATTTTTCCTCGTTCACTCCTTCCCTGCCGTTGTTTCTGTAAGGTAACGTTCATTTTTGTCTTCTCAAACTTTAACACCACGGGTGTGATAACTCATTTGGATTTATAATATAGAGTGTAACTGATTGGTTTATCTCCCTAAATGTGGCCTAAGACTTGTTTACAAATTAATATTTTGTATCAATCAGGGTAGTGTAATTTATAATATGTAAAGCTTTTTTTTATTTTAGCTTGTTTTTGTGTAGATCTAAACTCACAATTTTGGACAGAGATGGGAAAACTCCTTCAATGAGTGGGATTGTGTGGATTTTATCGGTGACTGACACTATTTTATGAAATTGATAATTTATTTGCGGATTTGCTAGGTTATAGTTTTTATATAATTCTTAATTCTCTAAGATGTATTTATTATGTGAAGTTATTTGTAAATTGAGTCTAATATATATCTGGTTGGTGCGTACCTGCTGTCCAAGTCTGTTGGAAAATAGGTAAACTACCTTGAAGTGTGAATCTATGAAAGTAGATTTAGTACTTTTTATAAATTAGTGACAAAGATTAGGAAAAATATAAAAAGTATAGTTTAAATTTATTTATGTGACTGAACGGATAGTCCTAGAGTTGTTTCACTCTTAATGATAAACATTTTAGGTCTTTTGTAATCAAGTATCAGTCAGAAGTAATTATTAATCAATCTTCTCAATTTATTTATTAACAATGGTAAAAGAAAAAATTGTTTTAATTTGAATTTAATTGTGAGTCTGCGTGAACAGAGGTTTGCATTTGTTTTTTTCTCACTCTATTCCTAAATTTATATAAAATGCACACTATGCTAGTGACATCTAACAGTTAAGATTGACAAGTGCCTTCATCTAGTATAGATTTATTTTACTTAGTTTTATTTGTTCTTAGAGTGATTGTGCTTTTAATATGTTGAGGCCTGGGTTCAGAGACATTAACCTCCCGTTGGTTTGTGCCTCAAGGATAATCTAAATTGAGACTCGTCTTGAAATGACAAAGGTGCTGGGTAATTTATTTGTTTTTTGTTTTTTATAGTATACAGACTTTGACATGCTCAAGATAAAACGGATTAAGTCTGAGTTACAATTTGCACGGTGGTGGATCTATCGCCTTAGAGATAAATGAATATCATACAGCACTGGTGACGAGTTTAGCTGCGACATTCGTTCAGCAGCCCCCGGTACCTGTGAAAGATCACATAAGGGAAAGGATAGCGATGGACAAAATCCTATACTCAGCTTTAAACCTATGCCTAGCTTTCATTGAGTGAGGAATATGACCTCGAAACAACACAATCCCTCCTCGACCAACGCACATATGGGATTCTAATCAAAACCAAATGGGATCAACGCCAGCAATTAACACAACAGTTGGATTACGTGCTAGGCGACGTAGAAAACAAAGTCGCTTGACGTAAGACGTCAGTGTACTGCCACTGCCACATAAAAATAGATAAAAAAACAAAATTTATTGTCGCATGACTACAGTGTACTGCCATGTCCTGAGCACTACTGATAACATAAGTTAAATTGATGGTTGAAGTCAGCCAGTATTTTCCATCAGGGAACTTTTCTGTATGATTGATTATGATGGTGACGAAATTTAACTAAGGCCGGGACATATCTCCACTGTGCCCTTTTCACCTTTCCTTTGTCATGGTGGAACTCAGCCTTTCCCAAATAAAATAAGTTTTTTTATATACATAGCAATACCTATATTTCGAGAATTCATAGCACTTTGGGAAGGATCGAGAGACTAAGATAAAAAAAAAAGCTACAGTGTTTTATATTGAACAGTGTTTATTATTATCTTTATTATTTGGTTGGAAATTTGTTAAAAATAATCGTTTGAATAAATCTAAAAATAAGTGTCAAGATTATATTGGATCCTGTCTTGCCCCACCCCGTTATTTAAATTAGCGTGTCCTTGTATTCATACCACATTACACCCTTGGATGTTTCTAATGCTTTCAAAAAGTTGAGTTCTTATAGATGAGCAAGGGCAGATGAAATTCCAAGATTTATTGAAAAATGAAGTGTCATTATTCTCAATCCATTGTTAGCCAATGACATATAACAAGGGCCTGTCAAGCGTAATTTTCCTACCCCCCTCAATATGGAAACAATTTATTGTCATGATTGTTTATATTAAAAAAAGGGGGCAAACTAATAGTTTGTAATTTATAGACCTACATCTCTCTTAAATACCTTTCCTGGAATATTCTAGAATATTTTATTGGGAATACCTACACCGAATAGAGAATAAACTCACATAAAATAAATATTGCTTAGGAAATCTAAATTTACTATTAAATATTTAGAAGAATTTCTGGTACATATTGCCCTTCAAATCTCTACTTAAGACCAGGTTGATGCTTTTTATTTCGACAAAAGTAAGGCTTTTGACTCAGGTCATACTACTATTCTTTCGAAACTATGCCAGCTTGGCCTAACTTACTCATGTACTGATTGTTTGAACAGCTATTTGCATAGTAGATCATTTGAAATAGAAGTAGACTCGGATAACTCCAAAATATTTTTAGCCTCTTGTTGTAGACCCTAAGGTTTTAATTGAGTTACTTTTCTCTCTGGTCTGTTTATTGATGACATTGGTTATTACTTAAACTCATATAGTTATTTACTCTTTGCGGGATGATATAAAACTATTCACCCAATTACATGGCTACATGGTCTGAAATGCTACTCTCACAGTTGACTACACTATTAAGATGTGGAGATCAAGATTATAATCCTGGTCGGGTGTTATTACAGTGTTTGTTCCTAAATGGTTTTCCACTCTCCACGAAAATGTGAGTACACTTCCTATTAATATAACCTTCCTAATACCTAAAACTACTATTGTAATTAGTACATAAGTTTATAACCCGAACAGATAGTAAGATGCAGTGCTAAAAAATACTATTTAAAACTAACAAATTTTAGCATTTAGCTTTAAACACAAGAAAACTCACCAAAGTCACCCACTGTGCTGCGCCAACTTACTGTTTCTCACACACACAAAAAAAAAAGACAACTTGTCTCTACCAAAATATTGATCAACTGAACGAGGAAAAATATTGGACTAGTAAAATGTTCTTTACCTCAAAGTCGGGGTGTGGAAAAGTGTGTGGCGCGCCTGCGCAAAAAAGATTGTTACGCCAGAGTAGATTGTTCTAGTAAGTTCTTCCAGCTCCGCATGTGTATATTCTAACCCCTCCCTTCCGTCGCTATGTCTTGTTGACCTATGTTTTGTATTTACCCCTCTTCCCCCTCTTTGAGCTTGTATGATCGTATAAATACTGATGTTGTTCAACATGGACGCTACTTCTTGACAGGCCTGTCCCCTAGGACACACCTTGGGTGTCCAGGAAATATTCGTAAGGTACAAAATCCCTTTTCGGCAGTTGTATATTGGAAATTCCTTTCGCCATATTTAACTTGTAAAAATGTCAAACATATTGGACTTAGAGTCTTTTCAACTTATGAATACGTCAAACATATTAGACTTAGGATCTTTGCGCCATATTTAACTTGTAAATATGTCAGATCATTTTGGACTTAGTAAATATCTCAAACATATTGGACTTAGTAAATATCTCAAACATATTGGACTTGGTAAATATCTCAAACATATTGGACTTAGAATCTTTTCGCCATGTTTAACTTGTAAATATGTCAAATCATTCTGGACTTAGTAAATATGTCAAACATATTGGACTTAGGATCTTTCCAACCTATGAATAGGTTAAACATATTAGACTTAGGATCTTTGCGCCATATTTAACTTGTAAATATGTCAGATCATTTTGGACCTAGTAAATATCTCAAACATATTGGACTTAGTGAATATCTCAAACATATTGGACTTAGAATCTTTTCGTCATATTTAACTTGTAAATGTGTCTGATATTTTGGACTTAAATTTTCTAACGTCACTATGGATGTTGTAGTCTATTCTAGACTTGGAATATTTTACTTTACTTGGAATCATATTTAACAGATAAATGTTTATTTTGCGTCACCTATATGGCATCTATACCTAATTGTTTAGTAGGAAATATATTTACTAGAGCGGCAGATATTATAGAGATATCTGAGGGTAATTGATTATATTTAAAATGCCCATCAGGCAGTGGGGAGTTTCGTATTGTAAATATAAAGTCATAAGTATTTTGTTATTAACCCCCTGTTAATTGAATGGCCCATACGGCAAAAGTCTTGTATTATCTTTCGTATGGAGGATTTTTGTCTGCATAGACAGATTTTGTATTGGAATATTGTTGTCAGTTAACTCATTGGCCTTGCGGGCTTGTAGAGTCCATTGTTCATTGGTTTCAAGTATGATATTGTGTTCGTATGCTAATAGCTTCATGAATTGTAAGCAATTCCAAAATGTACAACTTAATCGCCTTTTTTTTATACTCTGTTTAAGTTTATTCTCACTATCAATAAAATACAAATTGTTACCATTGACATATATTCTTCTTAATCCAGGTTTCCAGCCTTTAGCCATCCCCTTTTCTGTTAGGAACATCAATATTATTGAGATATGAGTTCAAGGAGAAAATAAGTGAATTGGCCTGTTTATTTTTGTTTGTATTTCTTACAGCCCTCTGCAAAACTACTATATTTATTATTTTAGTTTATTGTTTGTTGTGCGCCACCTTTACTCTTCGGGGAAGAGTAAGGGCGGTGGTACAAATCAATTGCAGATTGTATAGCGTTACAAAACGACATAAATTGTATTTTACAGTGATCACTTGAAAATGGAATGTCTATTAATAAATCTAGGACTAAATCCATATATTATACTAGGAGAACTAATCTTGTCTTTTATTTGCTTATAAATTGGTTATATAAATAGTCTAAGAGTTCTGTAGAGTAAACTCTAGTTCCACTATCATGTCGGCCATAGACTACCTCAATAATTAAAATTACTTGGACATATACAATTTATTACGTCTTAATTTAAAAATGTGTCTGTATTTTATGTCTGTACAATGCCTTTGATAGATATAAGATTGGATAATCAAGTTTTGCTTGGAATTCCATTACCTCTGACGATCATATTGAAAAATGTTCAATATTAATTTACTGCTATTTGCTATAAATTCTTCCCTAATTGGATTTATTAAACATGTTGTACTTCTAAAACATTTAAATTTGTATTATTCTGGTATTTATCATTACTTAGCTACTCTAAAATTGTTTATTCAATTCTCTTACATATTTATATACATGTACTGTGTATTTTTCAGTGCTGGCCTGTTATAGGTCTTGTGACTGTTAGCCAGCATTTAGAATAAAGGAAAATAAAATTAAATGACAGTCTTATTTGACTAGTGAGTAAAAAAAATGTAAACTTCAACTAAACATATATCATATTCTATTGGCAAGAGTGTAAGTATTTTATAAAAGGAGATAATCTATTATTTGATAATCTTTCATTTGTGAAACACCCGCTTCAGTACCCGCATTGTCTGACGCGCTACTCTAGTGACAGACTAGACTACTTAAAACGGGGAGATCCCGGTTGAGTGCACTGAGGTTTGTTTTCATAAATGGTTTACCACTCTCCCTCCAAGCAAATATAAGCGCATTTACTGTAAACGAATCCTTCCTAATCCATAACCCTTTACTGTAACTAATACAGAGGCGTATAACTCGTAAGTGGTGTTAAACAAATCTTGCACCAATTAAATCAGTCTTTGTTATTTGCTGGCATAAAAACCTATATTCTTTTTGTAGTAGTTGTGTCTTTAATTCTCTTACTTAGAGCCACACTTCTAATAATCTTTATATGTTGGCATAATTATTTAAATGTTTCGAGTCATGCTTGCAAAGTAAAATAACCTACTTGTTTGGTACGAGAATTGATTCATATTGATTGTTGTACTCTGATAATACTACACTGTTGCTCACTGTATTTAAATAGTTAAATTTAAAAGACTATTCTTAACATTTTCAAGTCCTTTGTTTTATAAATCATTTAGAATACATTATTTTTTAGTTTTTTTAAAAGATTTCCAAATTATCTATTTGAAGGTTTGACCATTATCTTACCCCTCTTTAAGAAATTCAATTTTTTTATACTTCCTTTTCTTTTTTTATATGTTTTGGACTTAGTTTTTAATAATATGTTTTCTTTCTCACATAAATCCATTATAAGTCCGGTGGGTGGACTCACCCTTAAGATTCGAGAAGATAGTCAAGGTCTACAAGTACTACCTCATTTGATGTCATCAGTGTGATTAAAAATGTCCGTAAGCTTTAAATATCGGATTAGTACTATATCAAGGAATTTTTCAATTTCTATATTATTTTGAATTTTCATATGACGACACTGGAATGTATGTTTTCGATTTGCAGTAAATCAGTATGCAGGAAACTTTTAATGAATATTATTTTTTAAAGGGCACCTATATCTATTATTTTAAAGTACCCAATTGTGTGTTCATGGTAAATTACCAATTTATCAATTTTATAAATGATATATTCTATATAATAATATATTACTTCGTTAGTCTAAAATTTGAAATTACCATCACTTATTGAAATTTGATATTTGGTTATGAAATATTTTAAAAATCATTTAAATATGTTAATGTTGTTTAATATAATTTTTTTTTTACATATTTTAATTATTTAAAACTATTAAATGCATCATATTCTAGTATAATTGTCTTTCTAAAATTTAAATGGAATTTTGCGTAAACTTGGTTGAAATTACTAAACCTTGTTCAAAGTATTTGTGGAAACTTGAATAATCCCTTTCATTCATACAGTGAAACTCTTCCAGTATCGGCAGATAAAAACTAATTAATCATTAAATCTGATTAAAAGTGGTTTTTAAATATTCTAAAATTGTCTATTTGGGGGGGGGGGGATAGAACCAACATGGTATACATACGACATCTTGAAGCTTGAAACCATGCTTTATACTATCTATGCTTGGGGAAAATATTGTATTTTTAATAGATAATGACCCACTTCGTGGACGCATGACTCACGGCACTAATCTCACAAAATACTATACTGCCGAGGAGATCGGGATTCAATCCTGGTTGGTTGTACTAAGGTTGTTTTATTTTTCATTAAATAGTTTTCCACCCTTCCTTCGCAAAAATACGGGTATATTTCTTTTCAGTTTAACCTTCCTAATCCTTAACACATTAATGTGGTTATTATAATGTTGTACAAATCGAACGTGTAGTAATATAAAATATTTTTAAAAAGATTAGTGTAAAATTAATTGTTTCAACCTGTTCAGTTATTGCTGAATATGAAATATACTAAAAGAACACACTTGTAAGTAGTGATACACAGGCATGTAGACCTAAGTTTAACGGACATTCGAAAATTAGTTCAATATCTCACCGCTATAAAGCATTAATACGATAATATGACTGAGAATCACTATATATACTATTAATACGTTCTTTCAAGGTCACATAATGATTTGAAAGGGGTAGTAAAAGAAAAGCGTGGTGACTTATAGAGGAGCACTTACCAAGGTTGAAAATCACACGCAACCTTGGTGAAGAAATAATCGTCATTAAAATAAGGCCCGAGGGCCCTGATAGTGGGCGGGTTGCCTAGCCTTGAGCAGGAGAACCCAATGTCCTTCCTTTCCCCCCAGTTTATAGAATTGAATTAGTGCCTTATTTTCGGATTGACTGAAGATAAAATACTTTTTACTTAATTTTATATAATATTTTGCATTCTAGTGCATTCTGGTTTGAGATAAGATATTATTTGTGTTTAAAGTCCTTTGTTCAATCCAATGTATTGTGTTGTCATTAATAGATTTACTATTAAAAGAAAGCAGATTCTACCATCATCCTACCTACATAATTATTATAATTATTTTAACATGCGTGTATTCTAGATGGATAGTAAGATGTGGTGCAAAATTTCCTCTATTTAGCCTCTCAATATTATATGAGCCAATATTATTCTAGTTTGACGCTAGTATGAATTCTCCTATTATTTTGATCTTTTTTTAGAATTAAATATTTTTTGAAGTAATTTAAATATGTACTTCACTAAAATACTAGCCTAAGCTTTGATAAGACTATTATATAAAAATATATTACAAATAATATTTTTGTGAGGGGAGTTTTTAGACTCCCCCTTTATACGGCATTAAATGGGTCTAGTTACTATTTAGTCTCCCACAGATAGCGTATTATAGAAATGGGGTATTTACAAACGATCAAGCAAAGAATGATATCGGGAGGTTATCCATCGTGTTTAAAAAGAAATATTTTTCAGCAGAGGAAAATGAGCTTTTATAGTATTTCAGGTTATACGTATCTTTTAAAGCTCTTATACGTTTGAAGTGTAGGTAAGTGACAGCTACCAGAGAAATTCTCATTGCAAACATTGGCTGGAGGTATTATTGTGGAACGTTTAATATTACTTTATTTTTAAAAGTGTGTGGCATTGTTACCTGGCACTTGTATTTCGGTCCTCTGAGTGTGGACTATTCACCGATCTGGTGGCATAGAGCGTTTCCCAGGGTACACTTTTGGAGATTGTCCACACTTTATCGTACCCGTAGTGGTATAATGATGGTGAATATGCAGGTGTGGGCCAATGAGAGTCTTAATCCTAACTTAAGCCAAATTTACTAATCACTGGTGCATGGGTGTAATTCTCTTCGAGAAAAAAATGACTCAAGGCACCATTTATTTCAGAATCGGTTGACATTAGTGAATTTAAGCTAAAGTTTACAATAAATATCCTCCTGCTAGTTGTCACCTACACTCCTAATGTAGGTGCTATATATATATGTATACATATATATATATATATATATATATACATATATATAGAGAGAAAGAGAGATGGAGAGAAAGGTTGATTTTATCACTTTCCACACATGCACATGGCTTATTTCATAACAGTTTACACCATATTTGAATGTTACGAAGCACGCAAAGCTGTGACTATCCATGAAAGATCAACCTTTTCAATATAACAGTTTAATACTGACGTTATTGTGTGTTTTTCCTAGCTGGTGGTGTCCTGATGCTTATCTAATTTTCATAATTTATTCACGAATTTTTCGCTCCACGTTATACTATTCATCCAATGTATATTATCATTCATCCTTTTTAGAGTATAAATAAATATATCAATAATGCTGCAGCCACTTCAGTGGCCGCATTGTCTAAGGTGCTATTCTCGCAGTTTACAAAACTGCCGATTATGGGGGGATCAAGGTTCGTATCTCGGTCGGGTGTGGACTACTCAGGGTGGTTTTTCCTAAAATGGTTTTACACTCCTTTCACGCAACACAATAAAATAATTAAATGACTGCTCTATAAATATTTATTGCTGGTGCTCATTATGGGTGTCACTATTTAAAACTTGAAAGAAACTTTATTGCTAGGGAGGAAGAAGTTGGGGATTGAATCTTGGCAGTAGCAAGGCGTGACCATGTTAAAAGTGTTACTAGATACCTGTGTCCTTACAGATGGTATCAGCACCATACTATAAGACTATTTAACTGCTGATATTAATATTTTCTTCTTTAAATTAAATGTTTAAATCTTAAATTTTATTTTATTTAAAAATGTTCTCCATTTCAATTGATTCCATGATTGATTGGCCTCCTTTTTCATTTTTGAATCTGGTAATTCTAACTGAAGGTGTTTGGCTCATTTGCAAGAACGAAACTGTGTAGGCCATTATGGTGGGTGGAACGTAAGTGGCGTTGATTTGCATGCTAAGCACAGTGATTTGTACATGAAGTGACGTCATGACGTGTGTGGTAAAGAAGTGCTGTCCCAAACACATTACTGAAGCACTACTGGCACACTCAAATTATTTTTTAACTAGACTACTAATTCATTAATACTATTGTAACACTTAAGAACTCACTCACCCGCTTCGGTGGCCGTGTGGTCTAACGTGCCACTCTGGTGTTGAACTAGACAGCCGAAAACGGAGAGATCGTGTTCCGATCTCAGCCAGGTGCATTAAGGGTTATTTTCCTAAATAGTTTTTCAATCTTCTTCTATGCAAATGTGGGTGCAATTACTCCCAATTAGCCTTTCCCAATACCTGAATCATTAATGTAATTAATACATAAGACGTATAACCCAAACGGGTAGTAGAACGCGGAGCTACAAATAGACCTTACTCACACTACCGATACACGTAGACACGTTCTTTCATACCGACCCTTTTCCTTATTGGTGTTACACTTTATCTTAATGCAGATTGGGGTACATTTCCTTTAAATTCTACATTCCTAATTGTTTCTTTTTCTTTATTTGGCATCTTCCTAACATTTTGGTTATAATATAGGTAGATTTTATCAATTTCCACACATGCACATGGGTTGATTCGTAACAGTTTGCGCCATATTTGAATGTTACGAAGCACGCAAAGCTGTGACTATCCATAAAAGATCAACCTTTTCAATATAACAGTTTAATACTGTCTTTATTGTGTGTTTTTCCTAGCTGGTGATGTCCTGATGCTTATCTAATTTTAATAATTTATTCACGTATTTTTTCAAGAGCTCCACGTTATACAATTCATCCATTGTATATTATCATTAATCATTTTTAGAGTATAAATAAATATATTAATATTGTTGCAGCCACTTCAGTGGCCGCATGGTCTAAGGTGCTATTCTCGCAGTTAACAAAACTGCTGATTATGGGAGGATCAAGTTTTGTATCTCGGTCGGGTGTGAAACATTGAATCTGGTTTACCCAAAATGGTTTTACACTCCTTTCACGCAACACAATAAAATAATTAAATGACTGTTCTATCATATATTTATTGCTGGTGAGGATTATGGGTGTCAATATTTAAAACCTGCAAGTAACTTTATTGCTAGAGAGGAAGAAGTCGGGGATTGAATCTCGGCAGTAGAAAGACGTGACCATTTTAAAAGTGTTACTAGATACCTATGTCTATATAAATGTATCAGCACGATACTATAAGAATATTTCACTGTTGGCATTAATATTTTCTTCTTTAGTTAAAAGTTTGAATCTTAAATATTGTTTTATTTAAAAATGTTCTAAATTTCACTTGAATCCAGAATAGGCTGTCCTCCTTTTCATTTTTGAATCTGGTAATCCTAACTGAAGGTGTTTGGTTGATTTGCAAGAACGAAACTGTGTAGGCCATTAGTGTGGGTGTAACGTAAGTGGCGTTGATTTGCATGCTAAGCACAGTGATTTGTACAAGAAGTGACGTCATAACGTGTGTGGAAAGGAAGTGCAGTCCCAAACTGCGGCACTACTGGACCACTCATATTATTATTTCACTAGACTACTAATTCATTAATACTATTGCGACATTTAAGAACTCAATCACTTCGCTTCGCTTCGGTGGCCGTGTGGTCTAACGCGCCACTCTGGTGTTGGACTAGACTGCCGAGGACGGGCAAATCTGGTTCCGATCCCAGCCTAGTGCATTAAGGGTTATTTCCCTAAATAGTTTTTTAATCTTCTTCCATGCAAATGTGGGTGCAATTCCTCCCAATTAACCTTTCCCAATACCTGAATCATTAATGTAATTAATACATAGACGTATACTAACCCAAACGGGTAGTAGGACGCGGTGCTACAAATAGACCTCACTCACACTACCGATACACGTAGACACGTTCATTCATACTGAGCCTTTTCCTTATTGGTGTTCCACTCTCTCTTGCTGCAGATTGGGGTACATTTCCTTTAAATTCTACATTCCTAATTGTTTCTTTTTCTTTATTTGGCATCTTCCTAACATTTTGGTTATATGCTTGTGTACTAATTACGCTAATGGATTAGGAATTGGGAAGGTTGCATTTAGAGGAAATGAGCCCGAATTTTCGTGGAGGGAGAATGGAAAACCATTAAGTAAAAACCACACCTGTTCACACAACAGAGATTTCAACCTCGATATACTCGTTCTCGGCAATCTTGCTCAACAAGAATTTAGCGTGTTAGTCAACTACTCCACCTAGGAAAGTTCTTAATAGCTACCACATTAGAGTCAATATAAGCGATGTTCTCTGAAAATAACACAATTTGTTTGTAGGTTAGTATTTTGTTTACTTTGCACCCTACATGACAGGAATGAAGGGGTGGGGTGCAATTAAACATAACTTAGTAACACAAAAAGCATACATTTTATTTCCAAACACATTTTCGTGGAGGGAGAGTGGAAAACCATTAAGGAAAAACCACACCAGTTCACCCGACCGAGATTTCAACCTCGATATACTCGTTCTCGGCAATCTTGCTCAACAAGAATCTAGCGTGTTAGTCAACTACTCCACCTAGGAGAGTTATTAATAGCTACCACATTAGAGTCAGTATACGGCTAGCCCAGATTGCAAGTAAAACGCGATGCAAAAAAATACGAGTGTATATTTAAAAATGCTTAGATTGAATACGATGTTCCTTGGAAATAAAACAATTCGTGTGTAGGTTAGCATTTTGTTTACTTTAAGCACTGCTTGCCTTTGATTAAAGATATGTATTTATTTTATTTAATGTTTGCAAAAATATTTTCCTGATAATCATTTAAATGTAATTCAAGCTTCAATGGGTTTGAAAAAAAACAACAGACATGGCAGTGACCATAACATGCATGCAAGACGTGCATTAGTCTATCTAATAGTGGTTGAAAGTATGTATTTGTTCGACATTCATCACATTTCTCTAGCTAGTGTAGTTCTTATTTGTGACGCTATAGATTTTAGAGGGGGATAAAAGGAAGAGCTGCGGATATCAGATAAAAGTACAAGCAGCCGAGCTATGACTTTTCTTGCCCGAAAACTGACGACTAGAACCAAAATTACTACCCTTGCCCTTTAAAAACACAGTGGGATGGTATTGCATAAAAGGGGAAATTAATATTGTCAAAGTACTGACCCCGTGCCTACACATATTTTATCACGGTACACACGACACAACCTCTTGTACAGTAGCCCCGTGGCTTCTTTGGTGCTGCCTGACAGCTTACAGCTGACAGCTAAAAGCTTTGAAAAGTTACCAGAGCAAATTATGTATCCCTACGCTGAACCATATTATCTGCAAAAACATGTGTTTAGCAGCTGTCACTTCTGACAGTCAAAATTTAGGTATATACCTAAATGTTGAATGTCAGAAATCAGCTGTGAACTGTCAGTCAGCACCAAAGAAGCCATGGGGCTGTACATAAAGTTGTACAAAAAGTTGTAACCTGGAGACGGCATCGCGTGAACACCAAAACTTGTGCAAGATCAGTTTTGCACAACTTATTGTATATAACTTCAGGAAATAGATCGCGTCCTATATCAGTCATCTTTCTAGTAAAACTTTTGAGTTGTAAACACGAAAACTTCGTCTGTTAGACAGTTACTTAAAAAACATTGATAGTGATAAAAACCACTAAATTCTTGGAAACAAACAAATTATTTGATCGAAGGAGGTTAAACCCCAAATATAAAGGTTTTTAATTATTTTAAAAAATATGTTAAAAAATTGTCATAATATTTAGGAATCATTAATAAATTATTTACTTTAAATACCAATATTTTCCAAAGTATTCAATAATTATTTTTCCATAATAAAAGAAAAAAAGCATTTTTTTTATAATATAATTTATTAAATAACAAATCTCATGTGAACAGTCACTGGCTAAAACTTGTATGCAATCCATGTGACCAAGATATTGTATAATTTCTTGCACGACTTTTTGTACAAGAAGTTGTGTCGTGTGTACCAGGATTTAGAGTTTTGTGGAGTTTATTGTAGCAGGTGCTTTTGTTTTGATGTGTGTATCAGTGAAAGCTAACAAATGGACGTTTATAAGTATATGTAACTAATAAGTAATAACACAATAATGTAAATCACATAACAGAAGTACAACTAAAGCCACAACTATCATAAAAAAAACTCCAAATATATTTGGAACTAATAGATTTCTAAAACTGTATTAAAACTTATTAAGCCGAGTTTGCTTTAATCAATCTGGTGCCGAAGCGACAGTTTTACATGGCCTTTGGCGTAGGTATAAATTCAGGGAATCTATTAACTTTCATGGAAATCCTACAAGTTTTCTCCTATAAAAATCAAACTGTGTGTCCTGACGACAATATTTATTTGGTCTGGAAACCGTGTTAAATGCTAATGTCAACATTCATACGATTAATTGTTGCCAACTTATGTTGTCAACAATGTTGCTGTGGTATACACGCACCTTAAGAGTTGAGAATGAGCTATATTTATTTAAACCAAAGAGAAATATTTTATTTATAAATATACAAACATGAATTAATCAATATTTACATGGTGATGTAAACAAATAATGAAAAGCCAGATATTCGCGGTAAAGATTGAGTTTTAGTTGGACTATATACTATTTTTGTCGACATCATGGAGCCTTAGCTAACATTTAAGTTGAGTATTCCTTTGTCAAAATTTGTTCAGTAGTTTTCTCAGAATTTCTATTACTTTAAATAAGATTATCAAATTATACGTAAGGAATTATTCATGTGTGTTTATGTTCCAAAACACTCGTTGCCAAATAGATTTATAATTAATTTCTTGTTCTTTTCAAAAACATTTTTGCCTAGAGATATTAAAAAGAAGATGTATGCATAAAAGTAAATATATTTGAACTGATACAAAATTAGTATGCATAGAACCACATCTACAGTCGGTTTTTTAGACACTGCCAGACAATGCTTATCTCACATATTGAATATATAAAAAAACCTACTTCTATAAATATTCTTTATATTAAAAAAATCAATCGAAATAAGTTCAGCAATTTCAAAGATCCTAGGTAACAGACAGATATACATGCAGAGTAGTAGCGTCTCGGGAGCAAAATTCTTAAGAAAGCTTGGAGGGGGTGCCCCCAAGCTTAAAAGGAGTTGTCCCGGCTATGCCATGCTTTTCAGTCTCTTCACAAATTTTGTAATCGAGGTGTGCCTTGGCTCCGGCAAAAATCATAAAGCATGGCCCATTGGGTTTAAAACTGTTAAAATGTTGCAGAAAATCAAAAAATATTTGAGTTGTCATGCTCACTTCAGGGGTCATTTGATTCGATGATCCAGCAGACAGACCTTTCTACCAGGCATTATTCTTTCTCACTCTTGAGTTTAAAATTATTGGAGGGATCATCAGGCCCACAGTGTTCCCACAAGCCACAACTGTAACACTTTACCCGTGCTCTTTGCCTACAAAACGAACTCGTGAATCCCTCTTCTGTGCTAATAATCTTGGATCCTTATGGAGGTCGAGTCGGCATTCTTTTTATCCGTATTGAAAACTCTTTCTGGGAATTTAAAAAAATCGTATTTTGTGAAGATTTCATTTAGTTTCGCAAAGTGATCAGCAACTATGAACTTGTTTAATTTCATAGCCTGTGCTGGGTTCAGTCTTTGAGATTTTCGTCGTGCATCGTCAGGATTTCTCTTCAAAAAATGTCGAACCACTTATGACCAGCAGACACTTTAAAACGGTTTGGGATGTTTTCTAGACAGAAACGAAAAACGTTGTGCTTAAGGATGTTAGGTGTCAATGGAAAAAATAAGGTGTTTTTGTAGTTCAGGTGTCAATGTGAGTTTTACACCCAATATTGACTTCTTTAAGGGGCCATCTTTCTCCAGATAAAGGCGTAAATTACGTATAGGTAGACAACACTTGTTACTTGCCCCTTGAACTGAGAACTTACCACTCTTCACACCACCCACTGCCTTGGACATGTTTTCTTCGGTCCATAATCCCCTCTTCTTCACGTTGTCAGACATTATTTTATATTTAAAAACAACAGATTGTATTGAGTAATTAATGTCAGGAAAAAAAGTAAATATAAACTGAGATTTATATGACTATGGTGCACTTGATTGGCTACCCAGGTGACCATATCAGGAGCAGGTCATCTTTCAATAAAATCGTTGATTAGATTAACTAGTAAAGGATACACCTCCAACAACAACACCAATCGAAAGAACAATCAAAACTGAAGAGAGTACGATAGTTTTCGTGAACCAGTCTTTGAAATACATTCATAAATCAAAGGAGAACTTCCAGAGAAATACAATAAGAGGTTCCACGAGAAACACAAAACAGGCATCTGACGACATATTGTTCAACCTGTCTGGATGGGAAACAGATCACTCGAGACCCTACGAGATCTCCTCACTGCCATGCCAAATGTTTATCTACTGTCACGCATTCAACTATTCTCTTATATCTTTGGAAACTTTTATTTCTAGAATTAGACGATACAATATAAATAAAGGAGGTATCTAGTTTGTTTTTTCTCAATATTTACACTCAGTTTATCTTGAATGATAGCAACATTACCTTGACGGATCACACTATGACCCTTTTTTATAAGCTGTACCATGGTGGAATAATTCACGGTAAGAGTAGATGTGGGATACCAAAGCTATGAGTAAATATTTCAATAATATAATTATTATTAAGAGGGATGAAATAGGTATTTGGCAAAGTTTAGATCTTTGTAACTTTAACATATAAAGTATAATCAATAGATCATAGCAGTAAAATTGTCAAATATGTAGGCTACTAAATTTAACAAGCTATATTCGTTAGACCTGCTTCGGTGGCCACATGGTCTAAGGCTTCACTCTCAACCTAGACTGCCGAAGACGAAGAGATCGGGTTTCGAATCTCGGTTGGGTGCACTGAGGGTGGTTTTATTCATTATGGTTTTCCACTCACCATCCACGTAAATGCAGGTGCACTTCCTCTAAATTCAACCTACTTTATTTCTAACTTTAGTGTAATTAGCACATATTCGTATTACCTGAACACGTAGTAATACACGGTGCTTAAAAAACATTCCTATTGAGAAAAATCTAAGTTGAATTATGTGAATACTGTTTTGGGAAACCTTATAACCATTTATTCAAATTATAATTTTACTTTTTATTTTCAAAAATAGAACAACTATCATTTTAGGCAAATTTTGATCAATCTTTTCTACCTTATACCTGTTCATTAATAACATAATCCACTTAATAGGTATTAAGCGGTAACCGACTATTAACAATAATCAATAACAAAAAATAACGATATAAATAAAATATTTAAAAAAATCTTGAATAATTTATGTTCCCAGATAGAAATAATTGATAGCTAGTTTGTCACCATTAAATATTTATTTTCTAGAAGAATTTTTAAATTATAGCACAAAATTAACTCTGAAGTAAATTAGTTAAATGTATTAATTATATATAAAAATAATTAATTTAATATTATAGTAAATAATTAGAAAATTCTGTACAAAATTATTATTTATATAATAAGTAACATCATTTAAACCTGGTGGGCAAATGTTCCAACGCGTCCTTCTCTTTTTCCCTCTGATGCCGGTGACTGGGAAATTTATGTTGGAATTCCAGTGGGTTGTATAGAGAATGGCTTTTGTTTTGAATTCTACCTTCACGCAAGTGTGTGTACATTTTATCTGGATTCAACCTTCTCCATCTAACTCATTAGCGTAATTAGTACATATGTGTATAACCTAATCAGGAATTAAAACACGTTTCTAAAACATTATTAATACTATATAACAATAATTTTGTAGTAATACTATCACAATATAATCAATTTATAGTTATAGTATTACTAGTTAATACAATAATATATAATTTGATAAGTAAGTAGGTTTACTATTAATCCAAATCTTTTTAATTCCTTTAATAATATTTTCATTTTAACAAAGCTTACTGGGATATAATTTCGATAAATTTAATATTAAAATAAACATTACATTTACTTATTTTAAGTGGGTAAGTATTATATATTTTTTATATTGACAAGATTTGATTTAAATAAAAAGAGTTTGAGGTGATGATAAATAAACTCTCATTGGATCAATAAAAATATAATTGCCTGTCTAAAGTAGGTTGATTGCTTGGATAAGAATAATAGTATTGTATACAAATGTTTTGATAAGAATAATAGCATTATATAAATATGTGATGATATGAATAATAGCACTGTATGAATATGTGTGGATAAGAATAATGGTACGTAATATGCATATTATAGTTGAGGCCAGAAGGTTTTTTTTCAGTTGTACAATATAATTTTCTCACGCAACCTTTTGTGTAGATTGTTAACTGGGTCTTATTAATAATTCTAGTAGTGAGTGACAGATCTCTGAACCCTACATTGTTTCTAAAAGGAATGAATATTAGTAGAAAAGTTAGCTTATTCTTACAAAGAAAATATAGGTACTATAATATTGTACTAACGTGTTTCATAACTGTTTGTAGTTAGTTGTTTTGTTCCTCAGCGTCCTACTTCCCACCTAAGATAGCCACATTTAAAACCATTGACCTAGGGAAGTATAATATAAAATCCATAGGAAATATACAAATTAAAAAAGGGAGAATAGGAAACCATCTAAGTAAAAAAAACTGTCCTGGATTGTGTTTTAGCCTGAGAACACTTGCCCACTGATATGGATACATTGCTTAGTCTCTTATCAACATATGTTAAGCTATTAAGAGATCAAATAATTAATCAAAATTATCTCTGATAGATATTTATAAATAAACATATAAACAAAGATATTAGTGTAAAATATTAAAACTAACCTTTATCATTGTTTACCCTAAAAATTAACGAGATTATCTTGAAGATCTGGGACTTGAATGAGGTGTGGAACGCTATTATGAGATCAGTGAGGTAATTAAAACTTTTACATGAAAATTATTAACTTAAACGAATCAATAGGATCTCAAATTTATTTAAATCAGCGTCAATGTACTCATTTTCAGATTCACCTCTTTGACTATAGGTGGAATTTCTTAGGAAGTGGCCACATGCATCGCAGAACCCTTGCCCGTTTTCGTACTCGTGTCACAATGTAACGCACAATATTTCCTCCGTGGAACTTGATGAGGGAACACTTTACATCTTCAAGCTTGTGGGCGTTTATAATGGTTCTTGTTAGTTTATTACGTTCTCGTCAATAAAATTATATTCGAAACAGAAAAAATAAATATTTAATTTATCCAACGCGGGCCTCTTCCGGGGATCCACTCGCCCATTCATGTCGGCAATCGCCAACTAGCCTACCTGACCAGACTGACGTTGTCTTTGCCAATTTACAGGGTTCTATGTTGACTGTAAATACCCGTTAATATTTGAGGATTAATGAGTGAGTACTAATATAAGTGTTTTTAAGTGCTATCTCTCACAAACTAGTACATTAATTAGATAACTAAAGTAATTTGTCTTAAAAGTGTTCTAAATTGCCATGTTCCTACCATTCTTTGGAACCCAATTAGATAGGTGTGGGGGTAGGGATATGTAACCTAGTAGTGACGTGTTAAAGGTGTCCGATAGTATCGATGCCATGTTGCTGGAGGACTTGGATGGTTAGCTAGCGTGTGTCTATATACATTATCAGGAAACAAAGTCAATGTTGTCATGCAACTTTTTGTGTAGATAATAAATCTCCTCTCGTCAATTATTTAACATTTGCATGACCAAATTCTGGAATCAAATATGCCCAAGATAAATTCAATATGAAAATAAAGCTTAGTTCTTATAAAGCGACATAACTGCACTGACTTGTTTATATTTGTACTCTGTTCATTCTAGCTCAATTTTAAGCTAAATAAGATTAAAGATTTTAAAATACTCTATGCGATCTATTTAATTACTCATGAAACTGGGGGGAGGTGGGGGAACAACAAGTTCTAGTGTAAAATTAAGTATATTGTTATTAAATTTAAAAATGAAAATAAAATACTTAGTGACATATTTTTGTATTTTAATATATCATATGTGTGCTGGAAAAAATCATATAGATAACTTTATGTCACACAACAGCTATACTGACAGTTCGGAAGAAATTGTTCAACTCATATTTGAAATGAATCAGAATAACGTTGCACGTCCAATGGCTGCTGTCCTCATACAAGATAGCTGCTTTCATTTTTCAAATGAGCTATTATTAAAAATTCACGTCACATCTAACCTATCTATATTACAAATTCATATGTCTGAACAAGAACTTTTGAATTTTGAAGAGATGTTTCCACAAAAAGTTATTCTTGATGGCATCATAGGGGTGCCAATAATGATAATTTGGTTTGTTGAAAAAATTGACAAATATTTTTGGGAGCTTTTAGCTAGTTTCACGTCTACTTTTCTTGGTAATCCAAGAACACCATTTATTTTTGTATTTGCCACACACGATTTTAAGGAAATAAACATTTTTAAGGAAGAATGTCATAAGACATGGGATGAATATCATCTTTTGAATGTTGTGGCTTTTTTCCACTATACACCTTATGTATCAAACAATAAAATTGCATTACATATTTCACAACAAAATACTACAATTGCATTGCTTTACAACCAATTTAAAAACCACTCTTTCATGGAATTGTCAAAAACTTCATCCAGTGAATATTTCAATATTTTATCAAACAAACTTGTAAATATATATGGATACGAAGTAAAACTTACAGAAGGAAGAAAACTGTACGGTTTAAGGTCAGGAAGAATCAAGGCTGAACTGAACGCTTCGCAACTTTCATAGAAAACATGAATGGAAAAGTTAAAATCCTTCCTTTGAACGAAACTGACAAAACTATCATAAATGAAAAACCAGACATCTATGGAAATATATTCATTAAACATTCAAGAAATCTATTGAAATCAACTTATGCTTTAAAACAGAGCTGTATGGCATTTTTAGTGCCAAAAGCTCTGCGTATTCCACAATATATGAATGTAATTTTGCCTTTCACGTCTAGATCTATGGACACTTGTGTTTGGAAGTATACCAATTCTGACTATATTTTGGAAAATACTTAGACGAGATTCAATATTTGAATTAAAAACAACCCTGGAAACTGTTAGAATTTTTTTGAGTGGAAGCACAAATCTAACAGTTGTTTCGTCGATCCAGAAATTTTACCTGGGCATGTGTTTGTTGTTAAGTCTAGTGGTTATGAATGCATATCAAGGATCTTTGACTAGTTACTTAACAATCCCTCATTACTATCATGATATCGATACATTTGATGAATTAGTTGAATCAAATTTGATCTTGTCTACAAAACATATGGATGTTTCAGATGAAATTTTGGAAATATTACTTGAGGCTGATACAAGCAATAATTTACAACAAATTTTGATTTCAAGGGCTGTGTTTATAGAAAATATAAAAGAAACAATAGACAAAGTTGCCTTCGACAGAACCATGATCTACGTTGATGCTATAGAAATAATCAGATTGTATTATCTACTAGGCGACTACTATGAAGATGGTTATCCTCTTCTACATATCACTAAAGACTGTGGACAATTTATGAGGCTAGCTTATCAATTTCCTATCGTTTCACCCTTTGAGGAAAGGCTTGATTTTGATTGCGCAAGGCTATTTGAATCAGGAATTTCAGACCAATGGCTTCGTGAGGACGAATATGAATTGTTAATCACAAGCATTAGTAAGAGACTACTAACTGGGCTTAAGCCTCTGGGACTAGCTCATGTTCAGACCTCCTTCTTCATTCTTATTGGTGGGTTAACTTTGAGCACTATTTCTTTAATAATTGAAATTCTTGTTGAAATAATTTGGTTTGTTGAAAAAAGTGATACATATTTTTGGAAGCTTTTAGCTAGTTTCACGTCTACTTTTCTCGGTAATCCAAGAACACCATTTATTTTTGTATTTGCCACACAAGATTTTAAGGAATTAAACATTTTTAAGGAAGAATGTCATAAGACATGGGATGAATATCATCTTTTGAATGTTGTGGCTATTTTCCACTATGCACCTTATATATCAAATAATAATAATATTCCATCACATATTTCACAACAAAATACTACAATTTCATTGCTTTACAACCAATTTAAAAACCACTCTTTCATGGATCTGTCACAAACTTCAACCAGTGAATATTTCAACATTTTATCAAACAAACTTGTCAATATATATGGATACGAAGTAAAACTTACAGAAGGAAGAAAATTGTACGGTTTAAGGTTAGGAAGGCTCAAGGCTGAATTGAACGCTTTGCAAACTTTCATAGAAAAAATGAATGGAAAACTTAAAATTCTTGCTTTGGACAAAACTGACAATATTATTATTTCAGGTGGGGAAAAAATAAAAACTACCATAAATGAAAAACCAGACATCTATGGAAATATATTCATTAAACACTCAAGAAATCTATTAAAATCAACTTATTCTTTACAACAGAGCTGTATGGCATTTTTAGTGCCAAAAGCTCTGCGTATTCCACAATATATGAATGTAATTTTGCCTTTCACGTCTAGATCTATGGGCACTTGTGCTTGGAAGTATACCAATTATTATTATATTTTGGAAAATATTTAGACGAGATTCTATATTTGAATTAAAAACAACCCTAGAAACTGTTAGAATTTTTTTGAGTGGAAGCACCAATTTTACAGTTGTTTCGTCGATCCAGAAATTTTACTTGGGTATGTGTTTGTTCTTAAGTCTAGTGGTTATGAATGCATATCAAGGATCTTTGACTAGTTACTTAACAATCCCACATTACTATCATGATATCGATACATTTGACGAATTAGTTGAATCAAATTTGATCTTGTCATACAAAACATATGGATGTTTCAGATGAAATTTTGGAAATATTACTTGAGGATGGTGATACTAGCAATAATTTACAACAAATTTTGATTTCAAGGACTGTGTTTATAGAAAATATTAAAGAAACAATAGACAAAGTTGCCTTCGACAGAACCATGATCTACATTGATGCTATAGAAATAATCGGATTGTATTATCTATTAGGTGACTATTATGAAGATGGTTATCCTCTTTTACATATTATGAAAGAATGTGGACAATTTATGAGGCTAGCTTATCAATTTCCTTTCGTTTCACCCTTTGAGGAAAGGCTTGATTTGGATTGTGCAAGGCTATTTGAATCAGGAATTTCAGACCAATGGCTTCGTGAAGATGAATATGAATTGGTAATCACAACTATTAGTAAGAGAATACTAACCGGATTAAAGCCTCTGGGGCTAGCTCATGTTCAGACCTCCTTCTTCATTCTTATTGGTGGGTTAACTTTGAGCACTATTTCTTTAATAATTGAAATTCTTGTTGACACTCGTAGATATAATCTATATTTAGATCTGGTAATGAAATATATGTTAGCTACAGTTATGGTTATGTATCGTCATGTATTTAAATGAATAATTTCTTTAATAAACAGTTATTTCTCATTTGACACAAATTTGTATTAACTATTTAACATTCTATCCACTTAACAATAATTCCAAACTTTGATTAACTTTTATGATTTATTTTTGTAGCCTACCAATAAACGGGTGCTCCATGACGAGGAGTTTGACCTTTAATTAATTTTCAGAAAGCATTGATGAATTCCATCACTATGTTTGCTTACCTATTTTTTATGGCTAAATCTAATCACGAGAAATAGAGTGAATGAAAGGTTTTAGTCAGTTGTTATTACAAGGACATTAAAAATGTATGCAACCGAAATATTTAATGAGAAAGGCATACATTCTATACCGCTAAAATGGATTTAATTATCCTGTGGTTTATATTTCCCAAAATTAGTGATGTATCAAAAGGCAGTGCAAGGAAAATTGTTTTGTTAAATCTTTAGGGATGCACTGTTACTTTTAACCTGGGTGCGTGTGGATAGTAGTGATACTGGTGGACTTAGATCATATTTAAGATTTTGATGATATTAAGATACATAAAACTCTATAACAAAGGTCCGCAAAAAGGAATTCGACATATGAGCTCCATAATTCCTACACAGCTGCCTCGATATAAACAAGAGGGAATGGTATACTGAAGGACAGCATAATGTTTTGACGTTGAAGAACAGTAGTATTTACAAAGTGAGGTAATTTTGTGATGATAGTTGAAAATTGTCCTTTTACCCTTTCTTTTGTGTTTATCTGCTGTGTAGTCAAGAAAGGAACAATTTCCATCTTGCGACTTTTCATCGTTCACTCCATCCTTGCCGTTGTTTCTTTAGGTAACGTTCCTTATTGTAACTTAAATTTAAACACCGCCGGGGTGCTAATTCTTTGGATATATAATATAGAGTGTAACTGATTGGTTTATTTCCCAAATTCTGGTCTAAGACTTGTTAACTATTTAATATTGTGTATCAATCAGGGTAATGTAATTTATAATATGTAAAGCTTTTATTATTTTAGCTTGCTTTTGAGTAGATCTAGATTCACAATTTTAGATAGAGATGGGAAAATTCCTTCAATGAGTGGGATTGTGTGGTTTTTATTTTCTCAGGTGACTGCTACCATTGAAGGAAGTTGATATTTTATTGGCGGATTTGCTAGGTCAAAGTTTTTGTCTAATTTTTAATTCTCTAAATGTCATTATTGTGTGAAGTTATTTGTAAATCGGGTCTAATATATATTTGGTGGGGGGCGTACCTGCTGTCCAAGTCTGTTGGAAAACTACCTTGAAGTATGAATATATAAAATTATATTTAGTAACTTTTATAACTTAGTGACAAAGACTGAGAACATGATAAAAATTATAGTTTATATTTATTTATGTGAATGAACGGATAGTCCTAGAGATGTTTCACTCTTAATGATACGTATTTTTAGGTCGTTTGTAATTAAGTATCAGTCTGAAGTAATTATTAATCAATCTTCTCAATTTATTTATTAACAATGGTAAAAGTAAAAATTGTTTTAATTTGAATTTATATGTGTGTCTGCGCGAACAGAGTTTTGCATTTGTTTTTTTCTCACTCTATTCCTAAATTTATATAAAATTCACACAATGCTTATGGAATCCAACAGTTAAGATTGACAAGTGCCTTCATCTAGTATAGATATATATTACTTAGTTTTATTTGTTCTTATAGTGATTGTGCTTTTAATATGTTATGTGTTATAATAAGGCATGGGGACAAAGACATCAACTTCCCGTTGGTTAGTGCCTGAAGGAAACTCTAAATTGATAATCGTCTTTAGATGCCAAAGGTGCTGGGCTTTTTTTTATCTTATAGTGAAAGACATTGAATATCCCAAGATAAAACGGAATAAGTCTGAGTTGCAGCTTGCACAGTGGTGGGTCAACCGCCTTAGACATAAATGAAGGGCATACGACACTGGTGATGAGTTTGGCTACGACATTTGGTGAGCCACCCTCGGGACCTATGTCAGGGACAGGTAGGGGAAAGGATGGCGGTGACAAAATCCTATACCCAGCTTTAAGTTCATACCTAGCTTTCTTTGAGAGAGGAATATGCCCTCGAAACAACACAATTACTCCTCGACCAACACACATATGGGATTCTAATCAAAACCAAAATGGATCAACGCCCAAAACAACCAAAATCAAAAGGGAGCAACGCCCGCAATTAAAACAACAGTTGGATTACGTAATAGGCGACGTAGAAAACAAAGAGTCTTGACGTATGACGTCAATGTACTGCCACCGCCACGTAAAAAATAGACAAAAAACAAAATTTATCATCGCATGACTTCAGTGTAATTCCATGGCCTGACCACTACTGATACCATTAAGTTAAATTGATGGTTGAATTCAGCCCATATTTTCCATCGGGGAACTTTTCTGTATGATTGATTATGATGGTGACGAAATTTAACTAGTGTTGGGACATATCTTCACTTTGCACTTTTCACCTTTTCTTTCTCATGGCAGAACTCAGACTTTCTCTAATAAAATAAGTTATTTTTATATAAAGCACTATCTATATTTCGAGAATTCATAGCACTTTGGGAGGGATGAAGATACTAAAATAAAAAAATTACAGTGTTTTATATTGAACAGTGTTTATTATTATTAATATTTGGTTGGAAATTTGTTAAAAATAATCGTTTGAATAAATTATCCTCGTAAAACCTAGAAATAAGTGGCAAGATTATACCGGATCATTTATTAATTGCAAATAAGTTTGTGATCTGCTTTCATTCCATGTACAATTTCACCCTACCTGTCTTGCCCCACTCCGTTATTTAAATTAGCGTGTTCATATCACATTACATATTTGAATGTTTCTAATGCTATCAAAAAGTTGAGTTCTTCGAGATGTGCCAGTACAGATGAAATTCCAAGATTTATTGTAAAATGATGTGTCATCATTCTTAATCCATTATTAGCCCATGGCATATAACAAGAGCCTGCCAAATGTAAGTCCCCCCTCCCCCCTAATATGGGAACAATGTGTTTTCATGATTATTTATATAAAAAAAGGAGCAAAACTAATTGTTTGTAATTTATAGACCTACATCTCATAAATACTTTTCCTAGAATATTCAAGAAAATTTTCCTTGAGAATACTTTTCACCGACTAAAGAATAAACTCACATAAAATCAATATTGCTTAGAAAAAATAAACTTACTATTAAATATTTAGAAGAATTTCTGGTGCATGTTGCCCCTCAATTCTCTACTTAAGACCAGGTTGATGCTTTTTATTTTGACCAAAGTAAGGCTTTTGACTCAGGTTATATTACTATTCTCTCGAAACTATGCAAGCTTGGCCTATCTTACTCATATACAAATTGGTTGAACAGCTATTTACATAGTAGATCATTTGATATAGAAGTAGATTCTGATAGCTCTAACATAGTTTTAGCCTCTTGTTCTAGACCCTAAGGTTTTTATTGAGTTACTTTTTTTCTCTTTGGTCTGTTTATTGATGACATTGGTTAGTACTTAAACTCATACAGTTATTTACTCTTTGCGGATGATGTATAACTATTCACCCACTTCCATGGTCACATGGTCTGAAGTGCTACTCTCCCAGTTGACTACACTATTAATGATGGGGAGATCAAGATTATAATCCTGGTTGGGTGTTATTACAGTGTTTGTTCCTTAATGGTTTTCCACTCTCCTTCCACGAAAATGTGAGTACACTTCCTATTAATATAACCTTCCTAATACCTAAAACTACTATCGTAATTAGTACATAGGTTTATAACCCGAACAGATAGTAAGATGCAGTTCTAAAAAATACTATTTAAAACTAACAAATCAATTGCTGATTGTATAGCGTTACAAAACGACATAAATTGTATTTTACAGTGATCGCTTGAAAATGGAATGTCTATTAATAAATCTAAGATCTAATCCATATACTTTACTTAGAGAACTAATCTTGTCTCTTTTATTTATTTTATTTTTTTTTGCTTTTGCTTATAAATTTGTTATATAAATAATCTAGGTGTTCTGGACAGTAAACTCTAGTTCCACTATCATGTTGGTCATATATTATTTCAACCATTAAAATTACTTGGACATATACAATTTATTACCTCTTCATTTAAGAAATGTGTCTGTATTTTATGTTTGTACTGTGCCTTTGATAGATCTATGCTAGGATATTCAATTATTGCTTTGGAATTCCATTATCTCTGACAATCATATTGGAAAATGTTCAACATTAATTTACTGCTGTTTGATATAAATTCTTCCCTAATTGGATTTATTAAACATGTTGTACCTTTAAAACATTTAAATTTGAATTATTCTGGTTTGTGTCATTACTTAGCTACTCTAAGATTGTTTATTCAAATCTCTAACATATTTATGTACATGTACTGTGTGGTTTTCAGTGCTGGCCTGTTATAGGTCTTGTGACTGTTGGCCAGCATTTAGAATAAAGGAAAATGAAATTAAATTAAGAATGTAAATGACAGTTTTATTTGCCTAGTGTGTAAAAAATGTAAATTTCAACTAAACATATATCAAGTTATATTAGTGGGAGTGTAAGTATTTTATAAAAGGTTATCAAATATTATTTGATACTCTTTCATCTGTGGCCACCCGCTTCGGTAGCTGGATCGTCTAACGCGCTACTCTCGTGATAGACTAGACTCCTTAAAACGGGGAGATCCGGGTTGGGTGTACTGAGGTTGGTTTTCATAAATGGTTTACCACTCTCCCTTCATACAAATACAAGCGCATTTACTGTAAACGAATGATTACTAATCCTTAAACCCTTACTGTAATTATTACAGAGGTGTATAGCCCGAACGCGGTGTTAAGAAAATCTTGCACCAATTAAATCAGTCTTTGTTCTTTGTTGGCATAAAAACGTATATTCATTATTTGGTATTTGAATTTCTAATTCTCTTACTTAGAGCCACACTTCTAATAATCTTTATATCTAGGTATAATTATTGAAGTGTTTCTAGTCATGCTTGCAAAGTAAAATAACCTACTTGTTTGGTACGAGCATTGATTCATTGTTGTACTCTGATAAAACTACACTGTTGCTCACTGTATTTAAATAATTTAATTTAAAAGACTATTCTTAAATTTTCAAGTCCTTTATTTTAAAAATCGTTTAGAATAGATTATGTTTTAGTTTTTTTTAAGATTTCACATTATCTATTTAAAGGTTTGACCATTATCTTACCCCTCTTTAAGAAATTCAATATTTTTTCTCTTATACTTGCTCTTCTTTTTTTATACGCTTGTCACTTAGTATTTAATATTATGTTTTCTCTCTCACATAAATCCATGATATGTTCAGTGGGTGGACGCACTCGTAAGATTCGAAAGGATAGTCAACCTTTACAAGTACTACCTCATTTGATGTCTTCAGTGTGATAAAAAATTCCGGGAAGCTTTAAATATCGGATTAGTACTATATCAAGTAATTTATCGATTTTCCTATTATTTTGAATCTTCATATGACGGCACTGGAATGTATGTATTCTATTTGCAGTAAATCAGTATTCAGAAAATTTTAAATGAAAATTATTTTTTTAGTGGCACCTATAGCTATTATTTTAAAGTATCCAATTGTGTGTGCATGGTAGACTACCAATTTTTCAATTTTATAATTGATATATTCTATAAAATAATATATATTATTACGTTTGTCTAAAATTTTAAATTACCATCATTAATTATTGAAATTTGATATTTAGTTATGAAATATTTTAAAAATCATTTAAAGTTGTTATTGTTGTCTCATATAAAGTTATATTTTCCTTTAAATATTTTAGTTAGTTAAAATTATTAAATGCTTCATATTCAAGTATAATTGTCTTTCTAAAATTTAATTTGCATTTTTCGTCAACTCGGTTGAAATTACTAAACCCTGTTCAAAGTATTTGTGAAAACTTGAATAGTCCCTTTTATTCATACAGTGCAACTTTTCCAGTACTAGCAGATAAAAACTAATTAATCAATAAATCTGATTAAAATTTGTTTTGAAATATATTAAATGTGTCAATTTTTATTTTGGACTGGAAATAGAACTCACATGGTGTACATACGACATCTTGAAGCATGAAACCATGCTTTATACTATCTATGCTTGTTGAAAATAATATATTTTGAATAGATAATGACCCACTTCATGGTCGCATGACTCAAGGCGCTACTCTTTCAATAGACTATACTGCCGAGGAGATCGGGGCTCGATCCTGATTGGTTGTACTAAGGGTGTTTTATTTTTCCTTTTAAATATATCTCCACTCTTCCTCCACACAAATGCGGGTATAGTTCCTTTCAGTTAACCCTTCCTAATCATTAACACATTAGTAAGATTATTATATTGTTGTATAAACTGAACGTGTAGTAAGACGCGATGAAAAAATATTTTGAAAACATTAGTGTAAAGTTAATTGTTTCAACCGGTTCAGTTATTGCTGAATATAAAATATACTAAAAGAACACACTTGCAAGTAGACATAATTATCCAGGCCTAAATTTAGCGGACATTCGAAAATTAGTTCAATATCTCACCACTAGAAAACCTTAATATGATATGACCGAGAATCACAATATCTAATATTAATTCGTTCTTTCAGGGTCACATGATGATTTGTAAGGGGTAGTAAACGAAAAGAAACTTGGTGACGTCTAGAGGAACACTTACCAGGATTGAAGATCACACGCGAACTTGGTGAAGATATAATCGTCATTAAAATAAGGTCCAAATGCCATGATAGTGGGCGGGTTGCCAAGCATTCAGAAGGGGAATGATGGATAGTTTTGGGGACCCAATGTCCCCCCTCACGCCCCACCAGTTTATTAAATTTAATTAGTGCCTTGTTTTTGGATGGAATAAAGAGAAAAAACTTTTAGTTTAATTTTCTATAATGTTTTGCATTCTGGTGTGTCCTGGTTTGCGCTAAGATTTTCTTTGCGTTTACAATCCTTTGTCCAATCAAATGTATTATCTTGTCATTAATAAATGTACTATTAAAAGAAAGAAGATTCTACCATCATCCTACCTACACCATTATTATGATTATTTTAACATGCTTGTATTCCAGATGGGTAGTAAGATGTGGTGCAAAATGTTCCTCTTCTTTATCCAAGCAATACAATATGAGCAAATAGCATTGACGTTTGACGCTAGTATGAATTCTTCTATTATCTTGATATTTTTTAACATTAAAGCTTTCTTGAAGTATTTTAAAGTATACTCTTCACTAAAATAATAGCCTAAGATTTGATAAGAATATTATATAAAAATATATTACTAATAATATTTTTGGACGGGTAGTTTTTTAGTATCCTCCTTTGTACGGCATTAAATGGGTCTAGTTACTATTTAGTCTCCCACAAATAGCGTATTCTAGAAATGGGGTATTTACAAACGATCAAGCAAAGAACGATATCGGGAGGTTATCCATCGTGTTCAAAAAGAAATATTTTTCAGCAGAGGAAAATGAGCTTGTATAGTAAGGCACCAGCCGGGAATCGGGCTGAGAACCCTTAGGTTTGTAATGAGGTGCACTGACCACTACACCTAAAGAAAGGAATACACTATTAATGTTCATACAGTGATACAATTCAAATACAATATATTTCCGAATTGGTTGACATTAGTGAATTTCAGCTAAAGTTTGCAATAAATATCCTCCTGCTAGTTGTCACCTACACTCCTGATGTAGATGGTATATATGTGTATACATATATATATAGAGAGAGAGAGATAGGTTGATTTTATCACTTTACACATGCACATGGGTTGATTCATAACAGTTTACACCATATTTGAATGTTACGAATCACGCAAAGCTGTGACTATCCATGAACGATCAACCTTTTCAATATAACAGTTTAATACTGCCTTTATTTTGTGTTTTTCCTAGCTGGTGGTGTCCTGATGCTTATCTAATTTTCATAATTTATTCACGTATTTTTCAAGAGCTTTACGTTATACAATTCATCCAATGTATATTATCACTAATCATTTTTAGAGTATAAATAAACATTATAATATTGTTGCAGCCACTTCAGGGGCCACGTGGTCTAAGGTGCTATTCTCGCAGTTGACAAAACTGCCGATTATGGGGGTATCAAGGTTCGTATCCCGGTCGGGTGTGAAACATTGAATGTGGTTTACCCAAAATGGTTTTACGCTCCTTCCACGCAACACAATAAAATAATTAAATGACTGCTCTATAAATATTTATTGCTGGTGCTCATTATGGGTGTCATTATTTAAAAACTTGCAAGAAACTTTATTGCTAGGGAGGAAGAAGTCGGGGATTGAATCTTGGCAGTATCAAGGCGTGATCAAAGTTTTACTAGATACCTATGTATATATAGATGGTATCAGCACAATGCTATAAGTATATTTCACTGTTTACATTCATATTTTCTTCTTTCATTTAATGTTTAGATCTTAAATTTTGTTTTATTTAAAAATATTCTCCAATTCTATTGATTCCAGAAAAGATTGTTCTCTTTATTCATTTTTTAATCTGCTAAACCTAACTGAATGTGTTTGGCTGATTTACAAGAACGAAACTGTGTAGGCCACTAGTGTGGGTGGAACGTAAGTGGCGTTGATTTGCATGCTAAACACAGTGATTTGTCCAAGAAGTGACGTCAAAACATGTGTGCCACTGATGTGCAATCCCAAACTGCGGCACTACTGGACCACTCAAATTATTATTTCACTAGACTACTAATTCATTAATACTATTGTGACACTTAAGAACTCATTCTCCCGTTTCGGTGGTCGTGTGGTCTATCGCGCTATTCTGGTGTTGGACTAGACTGCCAAAGAAAGAGAGTTTGGGTTCCGTTTCCTGCCGAGTGTACTAAGGGTTTCCCTAAATGATTTTCAATCTTCTTCCATTTAAATGTGGGTGCACTCCCTTCCAATTAAAACTTCCCAATTCCTGTACCAGTCATGTAATTAATAGATAGGCTTATAACCCAAACGGTTAGTATGACGCTGTGATACAAATATACCTCACTCAGATTACCGACACAC
>CABEEJ010004351.1:10318-24168 GCA_901482245.1 Timema douglasi
AGTGAGTGTATATATATATATATATATATATATATATATATATCAATTACTGTCTGCATATATTATTGCCTGGACGTATGGATAGGGGTAAGTAGGCCTAGTGATGATTCTACCATAAGACCTCGACTCTGAAAGTTGATCTGTACTTATTACAAAGGAATTTATATATATATATATATATAAATTTAGTTCTACTCAGGATTACACAAATTGGACAATATTTTTATAAAATAAATATGTTCATTTAATTCAATGCCATACATTAAGGTTTAACCTAGATTTTAATATTTATTCAATAATTTGTTTTATATATATATATATATATATATATATATATATGTGTGTGTGTGTAGGTGTGTATGTTATCTCATTTTAAACAAGTAGGTAAGGAAACTTGAACATAAAAAAATCTAATGTTTTTATAACGAAGCCGTAGGGGTTTTTAGTTGTTGGGGTAAGAAATGTAAGGGGGAGGGGGATTATATAACACTCCCCCCAAAATTCCTACAAAACTATAAGCGTTTAATCTCTCTTAATTTAAATATTTTAGTAAAGGATATTGATTGGTATTGATAATTTTTAGTTTGGGGTTGATATTTTTGGATGAGCCTTAAATTTTCAGAAATATATTTATTGTGAAAAATTAAAGATGATGATCTCTATAAATATATTCGTAATAAATTGAACTTAATTTAAAATAATATTTTGTCCAGCCTATTTATAGTTATTGGCCTAGAGAAAGCCAAAATCAATTTACACCAGAGTATTATATTGGAACTATAACATTAATATTGCTTTAAAATTCTTATCTTAATTTAATTTTGCCTCGAATAATCCTTCCCCTGGCTTTAAATAAATGTTTAAGCTATGTATCTTTCATCAAAATCTCAAATAAAACATTGTGAATGCTAAAGATTAAAGAAATATAACATTCTGTAAAACATTTATGTTTCACAAATGGAATGATTTAATATATTTTTTAATTATAAAATTACATTCTATCTTATTATTATACCCGCCTCGGTGGCGTAGTTGGCTAACGCGCTTGTGTTGAGCTCTACTGCTGAGGACGGGGAGATCGATGTTCGAATCTCGGTCGGATGAACTGGGGGTGGTTTTTCCTAAATGGTTTTCAATCTCCTTCCACGCAATTGCGGGTTCAATTCCTCTAATTCAACCTTCCCAATTCCTAATCCATTAGGGTAATTAGTACTTAAAGCGTATAACCCGAACGGGTAGTAAGACGTGGATGCTAAATATTATTATTATTATTGTTATTATGTTTTACTTAGCTCTTTTATCAAAGGGAACATTAAGTCCATTTCACACCAAAATATAATGCGTGGAGCACACGATGTGGGCTTTACTTTTGGAAAATAGCTTTCATTATTTTAAACGACTAGTTTCACATCGCATGACGCGCTATAGCGGACATATAGTGCACGCCGAATCATTATATTTCTCGATTGCTGGACTGGAATATATTCTTTTTTTAAAACATCGTGCATGTTCTTTCCTAAAATCCATCTTTATAATTCGAAGGACTATCACGAACTGTTCTGGGCTCAATCTGAATTGGGTTTTGAATTTATCATCATCAAGGTGCAATTCATATGTTATTTCATGATAGTCACTGGGTTATTGCAGTTTATCAATAATTGGATGAACCCATTTTTTTTCGTCTCTTTGACAAAGAGAATAAAACCAAGAGGTGGTCATCAAAATCAGAATCGTCACTGCCACAAATCTGTGTAGAAGAGCAGGAGGAATTATATTCACACCTGGGTACCTTGATTACCATTCTAACTTTGAAATGAAAACTGACAAAATTGGCTAGAAACATAGTTCTCTGTGTAGGATGAGAAAACGTGCGACATGCATAATATTTTGGTGTGAACAATTAAACCAAAAGAGCTCGACTACGTAGCGTATAACGCGTGACGCATCCAACTTTGGTGTGAAATAGCCTTTATTGAAGTGGATTTTGGGGCGGCAGGGTGGGGGGGAATTAAATATACATACATACAATTAACTTAAATTACTAGAATACGTTAATATTTTGATAGTATTATTATTATTATTAGCACCGCGTCTTACTACCCGTTCGGGTTATACGCACTTACGCCAATGTGTAATGGTAGGGTGATTGTGAGATGAAACGGAGGACCTACAGTTTAACGTGGAATCCGAACCACGGTGGAGACCTGGCATTCCCCACATTCACAAGATGTCTTGTCAGAGGTGAAGGAAGGGTTTGGTGATCAGATAAATATTTGCCGGGACCGAGGATTGAACCCCGGCCGCCAGCATAGAAGTCTGACACCTTACCCCTAGACCACCAGGTCACTCTATTTTGATAGTANAGATAAATCTGTGCCGGGACCGAGGATTGAACCCCGGCCGCCAGCACAGAAGTCTGACACCTTACCCCTAGACCACCAGGTCACTCTATTTTGATAGTAATTAATGAGTTAATAAAATTTTGTATCAAAAATTTAGTTAATTTAGAGCTCTCTCATTTCACAAATATTACTCAATGAAAATAAATATTTATGATATATTTCTTAAATACTATTTTTTGGTAAGGTACTTAATATTATATTTACTAATGTACGTAATCACGTTATTATTTTTACGGCATTTATTCCAATGCTTGTACACAATTATTCGTGTATCAGTGGGTCAGTAGACCTTTTCCTCGGTGAAGATGTTTAAATATTCCTGTCCAGCCCTGCTATTCGAGGGTGACGAGGTAATCCTACAGCTTCCAAGAACTCCCTTGTGTTAAACTAATCTGTCTGAAAGTGTCACAGCTACTTGTCAACTGATCTACCCTTCCCCCCCTCCTCCTAAAACCTACCTTACCGACGCTTCCTTATCAAGACACGTGCCCCAAATTCCCCCTACACTCACAAGCACTTGTCCCTGCGGGATTATCTTGTTTGGCGTGGTTTTACTTGAACAATTTTCATAAACTTTTACTATCGTGAAACTTTCATCATATTTGATTAAAGTTTTACAATAATAATAATACTAACAGTTTTTTGTTTTTGTTCCTTTCCAAAGTAATTTTTTGTTGAATATAATTTTGAATTTTGACGGCAGCTGTCAAAAGTGACATTAACATAAGTAACAATAAATGAAGTTTCTTTTCTTTAATCTTTTTGAAAGCTTAAGTTTAGAATCTGCCTTATTATAATTGTATTCTTTTAAATAATTATTAATATTAGTTCAAGTTGAATGATATTTTTTTATCACTGCATCCTACTACCCATTCGGGCCATACGCAGAAAATAATTCTTAGCGGTCTACATTAAATTTAATTATTTCCCTGCTGCTAGCTATCAAATTAGAATTTAAAAAACATACAATTAAAAGGTAAATTTAATTTTAAAGATTTTTTTAATCAGGTTCAGTACAACCACTTTAAATTTAAAACACAAACCTTTAAGTAACTAGATAATAGACTACATACATTTATTTGTTTGGCCACATTTTTATTTTATTATACTATAGGAATTAATTTTACGTATGGAACATTGCTTTAATTGCTCCCCTATAAATTTATTTTGGACATATGACAACTTTTAATTTAGTAAATAATAAAAGATGAGTATAATAAATTAAAAATAAATGTTTAAAATCATCACTCTATTGCCATAATATAAATACACATAATTGAATTAAATTTTAAAAAAATCACCCAATTTATCTTAAAATAAAGCTATCGCATTAGTTTTCTATATATTTCATTTATTTAAATGTTTATCCTTTTTAATCACACACAAACTAGCCTAACTTCACACAAAAGCGCTTTGTAATACACACCCAGCCCTTCAATCTAGTTTTATAAGACTATCTGAAATACTCGTCTTTTTGCCTGAAAGAAATGTTTTTAGTTTAATGATTGTGCGTGGAAAGGAACTTCAAATTTAGTGAACTTAAGTCCTGTGTTGCCACAGTTTTTGATTAATTCGAATATCTAATCAACATTTTAAAATTCTGTCTTCTATTTTCACACATTTTGGGAAACGATTTAAAAAAAAAATTGAAGTCTCAGCTTAGGTAGACAATTATCACAATATGCTCATGTCAGACAAACAAATTATTCATTTTAATAACATAAAAGGTATATGAAGAAGATACACTTATTTAATAATTTTGTCAACTCTGTTCGAATAAACCAAGGATTCTCTTTATCTTTTTTTCTACAATCTTACCACCATACGGCCATTGGTGTGTGTGTGTGTGTGTGTGTGTATATATATATATATATATATATATATATAACGCTGTTACATCACGATTTGGAAATGTGCCACAAGTCTTGGTGGTACCTTGCTACTTCACGATTTTGACAAAAAAAATTAGGGTGTTTTTGGTTATTTATACATGTATCTTGTTATTAATATCTTCCTTGAAAATGTCAATAATACTTTTATTCAAAATAAATTAATACGTCTTTGATTTATAAATAATAAGAAGTTGGCCACGCGATCCAACATCACACATGACGTAATTATCGACTCCGAATGACTTTGTCACATTACTAAATATCCTCCGCTACAGGAATAGTCTAATCAAAGTATCCTGCGAGGGTTGGACATGTTATGGTAGGGATGTTGGGGACGCGAGAAAAGATTAGTCTTTTTCCATTTTTATAGAAAAACATTATTCTGTTCAAAATAAATAAATATTTCTCCATTAGAAACATAGTCTAATTTTCTTCATATGTTTAAATCATGAATAATTATTAAATATATATATTTAATGGGCATAGTGGCATTAAATGACGAATTTTTAAAAGAAGAGAAAAAAAGTCAATAAATTCCAGATCACTCTTGACAGCTATTCAAAAACTCTGAAATCACCATGTAAAGAAAACTATTCTCTCTGCTTATACTGGAGAAATATTTTATTCATTTTATCAAAAACATAAATAATTTGATATAAAAACAAAACCAAAACAATGTAAAAATTTTTTGCATCCCTTTCCACCCTACCTTAACAGCGCAAAGTTTGTTTGAAGAGTAAGTAAGGTGAGATGCCGTTTTAAGACGCATCTCACCGAAATTATCATAGTCTAGAACTTTCTATAAACGACAGCATTGAACTCATTCTTCGTTCTTTTCCTTGTTGGGTTCTAAAGAAGACTTCAGATTGTGTTGGCAAGAAAAGGACAAAGAAGTGTTGAATTATCTTACAAAATCATCATAAAAAATAATATTAAAGGATAATATGATTTTGCTTATTATTGAATTTATAATCTGAAATTTATATGAGTTGTATTAAAAAATAATTATTACAACGTGAAGTGATTATTTTAGAAAATGATCCCCCTTATTCTGCTCAACCAAAATTTTCATTTTTAATCTCTTTCTAGATCTCTAAGAGAGAAGTATTGAGATCGTCAAAAAAATCGGACTCAAGATTTTGACAAATGTCATCATTTCATGACCCCATGAAATCGAAAAAGTGGATTTTGCGATGCCGTCTGCCTGTTTCTCTGAATAGAGCCGAAACCATTTTACCGATAGGACTAAAACTTGGCATCTACGATTTTCATTAAGGTTCCACCGAGGAATCTTCGTTGGCTTTTTAGATATATAACCATAAAATAATGTGTAAAAAAGAGAAAAAATCAATTGTCTCAAAATCCACTCTAACGATTTTTATTAAATATTGTATCTAGACATGGTTTAACATTTCAAACAAAATGGAACTTATCTTTTTTCCATGAAAATTGATTTTATGGTTTTATGCATGTCTAGGAACCTACCATTTTTTTTTATCATATCTTCCCAACTATTAGTGATATTATATAACTTATCATTGTGAAGATGTAGTACTATTAAATATAAAACCTTTTTAATTTAAATATATTTTATAATACCAAATGTTTATTGGCTATGAGCAAACACACACACACACACATATATATAAAAATTTGTAACATGAAATTGATTGTAATGCTTTTTGGTGGAGAGATATTCTCCTCTTTACTCAATTTTTTTGTAACATTGTATATTATTTTATTTATTCTCTTTGGTGCTGTGTTTCTGGAACAATGTATATTATTTCAATTCATAAATCCTACGAGCTCTTAGTAAATTATTTTATTTTAAGATTAGCTTTTTGGGGTTTCAAACCCTCCCAGAATTGTTATGAACAAAAATATATGGCTTTATTTATGGTTCAAACAATATTAAAATTAAGCAAAAAGTACAAATTAGGGAGCTGTGAAAACATAAAAAGCACTTCAGAGAGCTACTAGAGGTGTTTAATATTTAGAATTTTTCCTAGTCTTCAGCAATTAGGGGGCTATGTGGCCAAAAAAACACACTTCTGTAAGGTTTTAGAGGTTTTAATATACTGAATGTTTCCTAGCCTTTGGCAGCAATGAGGTTATGTCGCAACAAAAAAAAACCTTCAGATGGCTTCTAAAGGTGTTAAATATTTAGGATTTTTCCTACCCTTTGGCATTTATGGTGTTATGTTGCAAACGAAAACACTTCAGATGGCATTTAGAGGTGTTTAATATTGAGAATGTTTCCTAGCCTTCGGCATTTAGGGTGTTATGCTGCCAAAAATAAAACCACTTCAGATACCTTCTAGAGGTGTTTAATATTTAGTGGGTTATGTTGCAAAAAGAAACTTGTGATAGCTTCTAGAACTGTTTATATATATTTTTAATCTAGCTTCCGGTAATTGGGGGATGTGTCCACCAAACCTCCCCTGAAATTATTGGCTGGCTACAGCCTAATGTACCTAATAAACTCATAGCAAACGTAGGATATATATATATGTGGCGTATATACCATTTGATAAAGATATTGTAACTCCCTATTTGTTGTAGTTGGTAAAGCACTTTATACATTTAAATTAACCACAAAGAGTTTTGGTTTGAATTACTGCTTCCCTAAATAATTACTAATGAATATCAACACACAAGCTGCAAATAATTTTAATCGCAAGAATGTCCTTATGGAGGAGAATACACTTTAATTAATTTAAATTTATTGAAAAATGACACCTAGACACTAAAATAAAATTGAACTCGGGATCTTAGAGCGTCAATGTTCTAGCACTGAGCTATCCAGGATTCGTCGTTCGCTCATGATAGTATATTAACGCGCACTGACGATATAAAAGTGTAGTCAGTTTAGTCAGTTCAGACTATAATTATGTAAATATTATAGTATAGGCCTTTAACAAAGATACAGCTATAGATCACATGATTTGACGAATGGATTAGTGAACTCATTTCTAGTTACTTTTCTAATTGTCAAATAATGATTTTTCCATTAAAATCAGTCTAAATCACACATTCAAATAATCCACTAATAATCTTTGTTTGAATTACAGCTTTAACTCGGAACCCGTTTTTGTTTGATGATCCGGGGCCTTGTTACCAGTTATTAATAATATTCTATTGCTTTTTGTCCCAGGGCCTTTTTACCACTGGTTCATAATCTGCCATTGTTTTATATCCCGTAGCCTTGTTACCACTGTTTCATAATGTGCCATTGTTTGATATACCGTAGCCTAGTTACCACTGGTTCATAATGTGCCTTTGTTTGATATCCCAGAGCCTTGTTACCACTGGTTCATAATCTGCCATTGTTTTATATCCCTTAGCCTTGTTACCACTGGTTTATAATCTGCCATTGTTTGATATCCAAGAGCCTTGTTACCTCTGGTTCATAATCTGCCATTGTTTGATATCCCAGAGCCTTGTTACCACTGGTTCATAATGTGCCATTGTTTAATATCCCAGAGCCTTGTTACCGCTAGTTCATACTCTGCTTTTGTTTTGTCCCGGTGTCTTGTCACCACTGGTCCATAATGTGCCATTGTTTGATATCCCGTAGCCTTGTAACCACTGGTTCATAATGTGCCATTGTTTGATATCCTAGAGCCTTGTTACCTCTGATTCATAATCTGCCATTGTTTAATATCTCGTAGCCTTGTTACCACTGGTTCCTAATCTACTATTTTGTGATGTCCCACGGCCTGGTTACACGAGTAGTACATGACTCGAACCAACTGGTTGAACTCATGGTTATGCAGACAAAATAATCGACAGCCAACTGGTTAACCCAAAAAAGACCAACTAAGAAAATTGATCTTAGTATCCAGGATTCAAACTCAAGACCACAACTCCCGGTTGAGCCATGTATTGACCATTTTAAATTACTAAATAACAGTGAAGTTCCTTAGCAGAAAAAATACAACACTGTTGGGAACAAAGAGCTGGAAATCCCAGCTTACTTTCCCAATCCCACATGCCCATCCCCATCTTCACCCCCCCCCCCCCCNCATGTTAAATATTCCCTTTCAAAATGTTATAGCCTATTCATTCTAGGAGAAGCTTGCTGGACGAATCCCCTTAAATAAGAAAAATATTTCGATGGCACGGTGGTAATCACTGTGGGGCGGAAACCCAAAAAGTGGGTAGGTAAGGGAAGATAGTAGTAGCAAATACAATAGAGTTTCACGTGGAAACCCTTACAAGGAGATATCAAACACACTGCGTAACTAGGAACAATCCGAGGAAAGTGACGGCAGTCAGTTGAGGTATTACAAAGGGCCTTTACTTCTCTTCTCCTGCAAACCTCTACATCTCTCTCTATCTCTGTCTCTTTTCTCAATGATGAGGGTCTTTGGATGAATAGGCTTGCAAATGTCTCTCGCTTCATCTGCAAGTTACAGGTCTTGTGGGTGTATCACATGACAAATAGGGTCTTCTTGCGAGGCCTATGGCGAAGCAACGTCGGTGTGTTCTCTAGTTCCACTTTGTCTGGTTTGACAAAATCAAAACGGATTGAGGGTAAAAGTAGGTTTAATATTATTAGAAAGAAGGCCGTCGGTGTAAGGTGATGAAATGTGTATTTTAAGGTGTATCACAACTAAACGAAATTGCTTCAGTAAATAAAATAATCTACCATACACCTTAATTCGGTTGGTAGCGTATCTGTCTACTGAACTAAGGGTCTCGGAATCGATTCTTGGCATGGCCGAAAAAATTATCATTGGAGAATTGTGAGTTTACCCTATCCCAGTGATTAATTAAATGCAGGGGATTGAATGTGGTGACTGTCCTAGTCTTAAGATGGATTATAAGTAATAGTAAGCTAGGACAGGCTTACCCATCTGTTAGTGGAAATAAACATGGCTCTAATAAAAAAATCGACCCAGTCCATAGGCTGGAAACCGTAAGGGATTAAATTAAAGGAACGTAAAGATTTAGTAATCTCAACAGTATTTGAATGTGTGGTATGGGTAATGCGGAATTTAAACATGAAATTTATCTTTATAAATTACTGATTTAATGGTGAGGAAGGTTAAACTCGGAGGTAGTGTACCAACATTTGCGTAGAGGGAGAGTTGAAAATAATGGTACGGAACTCCGCACGTACTTTCTGTCTCTATTGTTTAGAGTTGGAGATATTTACTCAAAATTCGTAAATGTAATATACACTTGCAAACCCGAGAAGAAATTGCACTAGACATACGTATATATTTTTATTCGTGGTTTTAAATTTCGTAATTTAATTTTTAAATAATTAACGTCTTAATTTGTATATTTGAACCAATAAGAAACATCGATATTGGGTCGCCGATGGCCAAAATTTCATATTAATATTTTGACTCCCGGTTAAAATAATGGTAATTTTTCTAGGGTATGCACATCTTTGGGTTATCGCAATGCTATTAAATTTCTATTTTATAAATTATGACGCATAAAATAGGTAATTATTGACTATTGAGTCTAAAATGAGAGAGATAGAAACTTTATAACCTATTTTGAGAAAATTTATTTTTTCTCTTTTCATCCTAGTAAACTGCTATTAATTTTAGGGTTAGACAGGCACACAAACATACGGCGTTGCAAAATCTTTTTTTTTTTATTAGGGCGATCATAAAACTTCTAGAATCATCAAAATCTTGAGTTCGATTTTTTTGACGATCACAATACTTTCTCTACCTGTAAGATAGCGAGAAAGTAAAAAGTTTTTTTTGCGTTATCTTGCTTCTCACATTAAAGCATTGTTTATCAAAGTGTTGGTGATAGAAGACCCCCAAATAGAAGCTATGATAACTGAGGGGCCACCGAGACCCTGGTAGATGCGGATTGAAAATTATGAATAGGAAACATTATTTTTTAAGTAATTCAATTTTATGATTAAATACACATAAGAATAAATTAGTTTATTAAACTAATTGCGGAAAACCAATATCAAATAATTACTTTGCATTAATTGTTTGATAATTTCTATCACATTAAACCTCAAAATATTTGATAAATAGTTATTGTTCATAATTTGTTGACCTAAGTTTAGCACATTCTTCATCATCTATGTGACCTGTGTATATCGAATATATTTTTTAGTATTATTTATAATTTGTTGAAAGATGACAGCTCTGCTCAGAAATCGTCGACCTCTGTGGACTTTGGGTAAAGTACGTGCCTCAGAACCCGACAGTTATAGGTTTCAACACAATCACGTTCTAAAGATTTTTCTTAAGAGATAAAAATTAGTAGCATAACTTCCTTCGGAAGGGAAGTTAGGCCGTCGGCCCCATTTAGATTGTGTCATGTAAAAGAACCCTGGAAGGTATATTAATAGGACTATATCTTTCCTGGTCAAATTAATAGGCCCTTTCACTATCGCTCATAGAAACTCTCCTGTGGTAATATAATCAGTAGGTTCATAAAGTACACGTTAAATACCATAACTTAAGAAAACCCACTGGAATTGGACCCGGTACCTTTGGATTTGCGTGCCAATGTTCTACCGCTGAGCTTTCCAAGATTCATCACGTGCTCGGGGTAAATAATTTAACGGTGGCTCCATCCGCTTGGACAGTGACATAGCTACAATGATTTGCAACCGGTTTTGATATTCATTGTACTTTATTATTATGATTATTATTATTATATTATGATTCATGCCATTGTATCCATAGCACCAGTTCTAAATTTATAGAATTTGACTTTTATCATAAAAGAAAAGCCTTATCAGAGTTATTTAAGCCACTTATTTATCATTAATTTATCCTGTAAAGGTTCTGCCTCATATATTTATATTTACATTATTCTGATTTACTCTTAAGCTATTTTTTTTAGATTACGGTTACTTTTGATTCTTATCACTGTTAATCTATATTTTTTCATAATTATTCATCAGCATAGATAATTATTTAGCTGATTGCTTATCTTGTTTGCTCATGTAATTTTATATTTTTAAAAGGTACTTGTGTACTTTTCACGGTAACCTGGTGGTCTAGGGGTAAGATGTCGGACTTCTGTGCTGAGGGTCCGGGGTTTAATCCTTGGTCCAAACACAGATCTATCTGATTACCAAACCTTTCCTTCACCTCTGACAAGACATCTTGTGAATGTGGGGAGTGCCAGGTCTCCACCGTGGTTCGGATTCCACGTTAAACTGTAGGTCCTCCATTTCATCTTATAATCACCCTACCATTACAGATTAGCGTAAGTGCTTATTGCCCGAACGGGTAGTAAGACGTGGTGCTAATAATAATAATAATAATAATAATAATCTATTTTTCACTACTGCTCTGTTAAAGTTTCCAAGTTTGCACGACTGTAGGCCAGAACTATAAAAAAAAGAAATTGAAATTGAATTTGAATTGAAACTATTGCTAGATTTCCAGGGATCCCGTGGACCACACTTTTAAAAACACACCGTTGTAGGTTGCACAAACTCCTTTTAAAAATCACATCATATTACTGCTAAGCTTTAGCTATTTTAAAACTATATTTTAATACTCCATTTCATAATTTATTCTAAGAAATTAATAAAATCTCAAATAATTCATAAACAATCTCTTTGGAAAATATTTTAGAGTGAAATGGGGATACTTGTGGACGGTTTAATAACTTTATGTGAATTTTACCAAAGGAAATAAATTAAGCTAAATGAAATTTAATTAAAAGTTCAGTAGTTTACACATATCGATATGTGAACTCAACACGCTTTTGTGGCCGCATAGTCTGATACTACTCTCGCAGTCTGTTAGACGGCTGATAATGGGAAGATCAAGGTTCTAAACTCTGTCGGGTGTCCTGATGGTAGTTTTTGTAAAAAAAAATTCACTCCCCCTCCACCAAAATTCAGGTACACTTCTTCTAAATGTAATATATAATATTACAAAAGCGTATTACATAAAGGGTTGGCAAGACGGTTTGATAAATATATTTATGTAAATTCCCTTACCTCGAATGTTTACTTAGAAAATAATCTCTTACGGCTACGTTTGGTTGGTCGTTTGATATCTGTTGATCTGCTGTCATGCTAGTTAAGTTTGTACGCGCATTTGTTATATGTATGAATTTCTAAATATTTATTATTTATTATGCATATTAATAAACGTAAAAATATAGTTCAATAAAAATGTTAATAATTTTTATTTCCATATCACGAAGTAAATGTGTTATTGTATACGTCCATAAATTAATACAAGTTTTCTATAATTTCATTAAAATAATTTAAATGTCAATAGAATTGAATAAAAATGAAGTTTATCATTGCCAACAAAATATAAATTATGCAGTTATGTATGAAATGTTTCGATAATGAGAGACGCTATGAATATATAATAAGTATGTAAAAAATGAAATTTGTCCTCGTTGAATAAAAAGGGAAGAAGGTGTATTAATAAACAGTTTGCTCATTTATGGGTTACTTAAGAGACATTAACCTATATTTAGTTTTCTATACATATTTTGCGGCTTCACGGGTCACTGGTTGATGTCTAGACGAAATGTTGTCTCTGGGCGACGTTGTGTTCGGACACGTGTGGGTAGGGTTAGAGAAAATGTCAGTGAGAGTGTCCCGGCAACGTTAGTCGTGGTGGAAGGTAAGGCGAAGGTGTAAAGAGAGAGGGTTAAGACAATATTGATATTTCGTAACGTAAAACGAAATATTAGCTCTTTCCAACAGGTGGCACACCCGGATTGGGTAGCCACACTAAGACTGCCCTCTACATATATACACACATACATATACACACATACATAATTACATACACACATATACACAAATACATATATACATGCATACATACATACACATACGTACACACATACATACATGCATTATGATGTTATTTGCCACCCTACCTGGTATTTCCCTATATTTTTTCTACTTTGGTGAACAATTTCTAATTTATTTTCCCATTTATATTTTGCGTGAGAATCTCCGCAGCTCGCCAGCTGTTTCCCAGCCTGACTAAGGACAATGTTTACATATATTAATTAAGTAAAAAGACGGAAGGAACAACGTAAAACATTGTTTTAAATCATTTAAATAAGGAATTTTGATTTAAGGAAGAACACTTACCTTTTATTAAGCATATTAATTATCCTTTTAAGAAGTGTGATTGACTGTATTTATTTTGAAGGTCGGCCATCTTTGTTTTAACGCATGCCCAGTGCTATCAAACGAGTGAGTAGTGAACCTCTTGATTTGGAAGGTAAGAAGGAAGGAAGAAAAAACGAGCGCGATTTTTAATTTTGACAGAAGGAAATAGACATTTAATTCTTTATTAAAAACATTATTCTTATTCAATTGGCTATATTTAAATACTTATATTAAACCTACATTTCATTTTTATTCTCTCACTAGTCTATAGCCAACAATTCATTTTCGTTTTTATTTACATATAGTTTGTTTCTCTTTGGACTTGGAATATAACATTTTTGAATTTAAAAGATTGGAAGGTTTTTAAAATAGCGAAGACTGCTTCCTGGTTTTGGTGGTCCAAGATGGAGCCAAATGATTGTGGGCTCCCAATTTAAATTATTTTTATAGTGGTTAAAA
>CABEEJ010004351.1:26844-49413 GCA_901482245.1 Timema douglasi
GGACTCGGAGCTTATATGCATGGTTACACAGCAGTTCCCGATACGGTTGCGGGAAATGTTAGTGGGTGCAACTTACAACTCTTTAGATGAATTTCGCGCGGGGCTACAGCGTTTGGATACGTTGGAGAAAGATCGGAGGAGAAACAAATTTGAGTCTGTAGGTTCACCTCCTCGCAAGCGCACAAATGAGGACATGAGTAAGGCAACCCCACAGATGTTTAATGATGGTCCACGGCAGCAGAACTCTTGGAGAAGAAATGAACCACACCTGGAAAATCAGCGACGAGGGCCGGATTGGAGAGCACCTTCAGACATGCTCCAAAGTAGAGGTCAAGAAGAGGCTCATCGCAGCCTGGATTTCCGAGAAGACAGGAGACAACACCAAGGGCAGTTCTATAGGGGTAGGGGAAACCCTTACACTAGCGGAAGGGAACAAAGATTTGAAAATTTTCCCCAACAGAAACCTCAGGAGACGAACATGAACTCCCAAAATCACCAGAATACCAGTAGGTGGCTGTCCTATTGAGTTGAAAGTTGGGAGACCACTTTATTTATTTTGGCCAACAAAATATGTTGCCATAAAAACTGCATAGGTATTGAAATTTGCTCACATCTCCTTCCATCTCACCTTAAGCTTACTGAATTATTTCTAGCTTTACTAACAAGACTGTACCTCATGTATACAGTGCATACTCAATTTTGTTTAATTTAAAAAATATATATTATTTGTGTGTTCATGCCTTTTTTTCCCAATTTTTAAATATCATATTTTATGTCTTAAAAAATGTTGAGGATATTCGAAAAGTTAACAGGTACGTTTAAAGTCTTGTAACAGTTTTTTAGAATCCTGTACAAAGTGGATACATTTGTTTCTCCTCCAACATACGCACTAAACGTAATCTTAAAAATAAAAAAAAACCAGTTGATGTAACCTTCCCCCTTCCTATCGCCCCTTTCTCTAAGACTTTTAACGTAAGCTTCACCGTGTCTAGAAGATAGTCTTAACGTTACAACATCACGTACAAAGCTTTGGAAAAACGCGAAACTTTTCCCCTCTTGTATGCGAGGCTACACTAGTTCCGCCTCATTTGTCTCGAAATCGTCATTACGGTGATTCCATTTTCTTGGGTGGACGGGGTAGGGGAATGAGGGGATGGGTTTTTTTTTTCTTCTAGGATTTCAAACCTTAGAAGAGTAAAGAAAAAGTCCACTATAAGAGATGGAAGAAAGAAAGTGAGAAAGAAAGAAAAGTGAGAGAATAGAGGCAAGTTAAGAAAATGTAAGGTACTGATACAAGAAGGAAAAATCTTGGATTGGAGTCAAATCAGAGATCGAGAGAGAGAGAGAGAGGTCGGTTTGCCGCTTTGGCAACGAGTCACTTGGCCACGAATAAAAAAAAGTGTTTTTTATTTGGCTCTTTCTCTCTCTCTTTTTTTAAAGGGGTCATGGAGGGGTTAGAGAGTTGGAAGGGTGTAGGACGTGAGGGGTGTTACAGAAAACAGTCACGTGCCTGCTAAAAGAGGGGGTAACACGTACACAAAGGTTGATTTACTACTTTGCGTCCGATCTGGACTGTTCACTCGGTCGTACACGTAGCTGTCCGTCGTATCTAGGTTGAAGGTGGTTGGTTTTTGGAGCGGAGGAGCTTAGCGTCCCATTTCAACGAAAACAGATACAAATAACCCCTGTTCCTCCCCCCCCCCTACCCTTGGGATTGAGGTTGAAAATGGGGCTATCAGGCCTCTGTCCGATACTTCGGATTTATTTTATTTGTCAGAAGGAGTGATATGAGGCTATAAAAGAGACTTCTTGTTTGGCCGATTCCATTTTTTTTTCATCAAGAGCATACACACACATTTTGGAAGGTTCATTTGCTTTCATTTAATTTTAAAAAGGAATTGAAAACAAGGTTATTTTTAAACTACCTTATGTTTTATTTAAAAAAGTTTGAGTTTCTTACTGAAAACCTTTGACATATTCGGAAGTTTATAGTCACATGTGCTTTAAGATTGCATTATTCATCGGCTTCAAGATGGGTATTGGTTATTTTTTCTTCGTTTTCCCCGTCTAACTATCCGTCTATGATATCTGCTGACTTAAACTGATGGGTTAGGAATCATGAAAATAAAATTTAGAATAAATGTAGGGCCCACTTTAAATTCCGTAAAGGTAGAGTTGATTATTTAGAAAAATACATCTCAATTCCTTCAGACTGTATTCTAAAATCAAACATTCTGCCACTGAAAAACTAGATGGGATAATAAGGTCTCTGTTCTCAGGGATACTGGTGTGAGGAAAAATTATTTTACTAATCATTTTACAAATAACTTTGGACAAAATGAAATATTACAAAGATCCTTAAATATTTTGGTAGAATGTTGCAAAATTTTTATCTGGTTTTTGGATTAGCTTTCATAATTACTAACGATTCAACTTGAATAGTCGTATGTGTAAAGGCGAACTTAAGTTAGCATGGCTATTTTTTTCTTACCTGTAGGTAGTAGATTATCTCACGCACCTATCATAAATTCATAATAGATTATGTTGGACACTAGGAATATATGTTGGATACTTTTCACAATATTGGGTTTATTTATCAAATCACTCACCTCATCCCGTTGTAATTTTTCAAAAACTATTAAAATTTTTGGGTTTAATTAATAATTTTAATTAATCTATAAGTTAACATATTTTAAAAACAAATATCGTGTCAATCAAGTATTCAATTTTAAAATATGGTTATATCACTTGAGATATATTTTACTTTTACATCTTATCCTATTAGCTCGCTTTCCATTTGAGTCAATATATTGAACAAAAACACACACACACACACACACACACACTAAACTAATACCTCTAGATCGATTTAACTGATACCTACCGCTCCTACCCCCCCACGCCGCCTTCCTATCACCCAAACCTTTTAACGCAGAAAGATGAGCAATTGAGCGCTTTTATCATAGGAAGCCTTCATCAATCTCTGTCATAAGATGACCATGGTAATCGATGGTTAGAACTTGTTCAACACAAACTCGAAACGTGATATATGGCTACTCTAATATTCCTGTATTAGAAGTGGGAAAGGTTTATCAACGTGATAACTTTTTGTTTGGGACTCTTGACTTTCTGAGGGGCTTGGGTAGGGTGGGGGTTGGGTCGGGGGAAGGCAGAGATGCTTGGGAAGTTGATTTAGTAATCGCTTTGGAAGAAAAACATAGTTATTATTATTATTAGCACCGCGTCTTACTACCCGTTCGGGTTATACGCACTTACGCTAAAGTGTAATGGTAGGGTGATTGTGAGATGAAATGAAGGACCTACAGTTTAACGTGTAATCCGAACCACGGTGGATGGCTGGCACTCCTCACATTCACAAGATGTCTTGTCAGAGGTAAAGGAAGGGTTTGGTAATCAGATAAATCTTTGCCGGGACCGAGGATTGAACCCCGGCCGCCAGCATAGAAGTCTGACACCTTACCCCTAGACCGCCAGGTAACCGACAAAAACATATTTAATTTGTTATAAGATATTTAGTGATGGTTATGCACCACATCCTATCCATTAAGGCTATCTGCATATTTACACTATTGGGATAGGAATAAGAAAGTTTGAGTCTAGAATAAATGTTTCCACATTTGCGTGGCGTGGTAGTGCAAAACTATTTAGTAAGTATACAACCTAAATTGACGCGATCAAAATTCTAACCTCGGGATTATTGTTATTGGCAATCCTACCTATAGCGAAAGTGACGCTTCAAAGCAGGCAAACAACAAAATGGGTTCTTTATTTGCTACTTTTTAAATAATTTCTTATGTTTAGCATAATTTTTTGTTTGATAAAAGATGCATCTAAGAGACTAAAGAAATTGTATAAACGTCAAAAAATTCAGAATGCACACTAAATCAAATATAGTATTTTTTACATACTGTTAGTACGTGGTAACCTGGTGGTCTAGGGGTAAGGTGTCAGAATTCTGTACTGGCGGCCGGGGTTCAATCCTCGGTCCCGGCACATATTTATCTGATTACCAAACCCTTCCTTAACCTCTGACAAGACATCTTGGGAATGTGGGGAATGCCAGGCCTCCACCGTGGTTCGGATTCCACGTTAAACTGTAGGTCCTCCATTTCATCTCACAATCACCCTACCATTACACATTAGCGTAAGTACGTATAACCCGAACGGGTAGTAAGACGCGGTGCTAAAAATAATAATGTTAGTATGTACCCACTTGAGTTAAAAAATCCAGGTTGAAAAATAAAATAAGCTATACAGCTATAAACATTCAGTTGTATCAGAAACCAAAATACAAAAAAATTATCAAACACGACGTTGGCATGTCCCGTTCAGTACGAGTAAATGTTTAATTATTTGTAACTTAATATTGGTTCCTTAAAATTTGCAAATTTGTATTTGAAATAAATTTTAAAGATTTGAACTATATATCTGAGAAATAGTTAAATAAAATAATTTGTGGAGTCCAATGACACCATTTTTCCTTAAATTAAAATGGGAAGAACACCAGTCAAGTTGCTAATTTCTTATTAGAAAATATGTGTTTATAAAATAAGTCATTGCTCTCGTAGTAAAATCTGGTATTAGTGTGAAAAGTATTTATCTTAAGAGGTTTAAAAATGCTTGACTCTCTGATGGCCGCATGGTCTTACGCGCTACTATAGTGTTGAACTAGTCTGCTGAAGAGAGGGAGATTGGGGTTTGACCCCGATTAGGTGCACTGAGGGTGGTTTTCCAAAATGTTTTTTCATGCAAATGAAGTTGCATTTCCTTTCAATTAAACCTACATAATCCCTAATCCATTAGTTTAATTAGTACATAGGTGTAGAACCCAAATGGGTAGTAAGACGCGGTGCTAAAAATACTACTAATAATAATATTTAGCACGCGTCTTACTACCCGTTCGGGTTATACGCTCTAAGTACTAATTACTCTAATGGATTAGGAATTGGGAAGGTTGAATTAGAGGAAGTGAACCCGAATTTGCGTGGAGGGAGAGTGGAAAACCGTTTAGGAAAAACCACCCCCAATTCACCCGACCGAGATTAGAACCTCGATCTCCCCGTCCTCAGCAGCCGAGCTCAACACGACTAGGGCGTTAGCTAACTACGCCACCGAGGCGGGTCTAAAAATGCTAATATATATGTATATGATAAGCAGCGAATGATGATCAAAACTGTTACAAAAAAAAGGGCAAAGGTTTTGCATGTATCCTGCGATGCATATGACATTCGCGGGGTACCACTGATCGGTTAATCTAGGAATGCGGGGTAATTATCCTTGAATTTTGTGACAAGGTCGGGGGGAAAAAATCCCACCGATATAATTAGTGCTAGAATTTTTCCGTCCATTTAAAGGTGAGGACAGCATATAGAGGCTCATATAAATTTTAAGGCTCGTATTAAAAGCCTACAGCAGCCCCATGGCTTCTTTGGTGCTGACTGACAGCTCACAGCTGACAGTTGACAGCTTTAAAAAGTTACAAGACCAAATTACGTATCCCTACGCTGAACCAGATGATTTGCAAAAACATGTGTCTAGCAGCTGTCAATATTGACAGTCAAAATTTAGGTGTATACCTAAATTTGGACTGTCAGAAGTCCACTGTGAGCTGCTGCCAGTTAGCACCAAATAAGCCATGGGGCTACTGTAGGTAAAAATACGTCAACGAACAGATGGTTTACACCCGCTTCGGTGGCTGCGTGATCTAAGGCACCACTTTAGTGTTAGACTTTACTTTCATAGACGAGAAGATCAAGGTTTGATCCCGGTCGGGTGCACTGAGGGTATTTTTTTCCTTAACAGTTTTCTTCCACTCTCCCTCCACGCAAATGCAGCTATATTTCCTTAAACTAAGGGTTCTTTATCACTAACCGTCTCAAGGGTTAGTGTTCAAAACGTAATACTTGGTTGCAAAATGGTGGTACATTTAAATTTTAATTTTGAAGAGGTTGGGGGGCCCAACTTAAGTGATCTGTATTCTACGTGTCTGTAGTTAACTACCGCTTACTGAATACTGACCTTGTATTTATGTTTACGTCTAATTGCAGATGACTTAGAAGTCTCAGGCACAGTGTCGCCACATAACCCCTTTCTAACTTTAATGTAGTTTTATTTTTTCAAAAAGTATGGTAAGAATATATTTTTTGCAAAGGGTGTTATTGACTTTCATCTGCTCACCTAATCATGTAACATAATCCCTCTCCACGAATTATTACTCATTCTATATATAAAGAGGAATGCCAGGCCTCCACCGTGGTTCGGATTCCACGTTAAACTGTAGGTCCTTCATTTCATCTCACAATCACCCTACCAATTACACATTAGCGTAAGTGCGAATAACCCGAACGGGTAGTAAGACGGGGTGCTAATAATAATAATAATATATATATATAAAGGCTATGATTAAAGCTTCCCTCCAATACAATCTTATCAGCCTTACTTGTTACGTCTAAAGTTGCAAAGGCAAGACATTTTATTCTTTCGATGACCCCTCCTTGTTCTTATCAGCCCCTGCACTCTTAATAATGAGTTGGCCCATTTTATTGCGTCATCTTTATTTGTTAACTGTGTTGCTGGCCTTTTCTATGCTTCAAATCACACGGGTGGCCTGACTGCTTTCCCTGCACTAAACTACGCGAGCAAGGAGGACATATATCACAAATATATTTTATTTAGTAAAAGTTTGATTTATTCGTAGAAGTGATTTTATTTTTAGTTAAACTCTTCCTTAATGATAGTTTCAAATTATACTATTAATAAAATAAAAATGTACATTTCAGGAAATTCGTTATTTGACGTAACCAGACCACCATTAAATATTTATTATTTGTTAATAACCTGATTTTGATGTTGTGACACTCTTATTCTAAACGTTCATTGTGTTAACAACAAGATAATAACAAACTGCAACATACCTTTATCAATCTTATTGGAGGGATCAGTTGGCCAATCACAGAGAAGCTAGGGCTTTCTTCTTCACCTTTACAAATAACATTATGTTCTCTTTATTCTGAAAGGTGGCAGTTTTTTTTTCAGTTGGAGGGTTAATTTTATCCGTTTCCTGTTTTTAGTTAACACCCTGAACTATTTTAAACTAAATTCGCTAGTACAACATATATTGTACATAAAACAGTTTTTTTTTTTTTACAATTGCTAATATACTGTGTTTTTGGTGCGTGCATCTTAGGCTTTGTGAATATTTTTATTCCTTTTTAGCATCTGAGAAGTCCACGCCGCCATTTTCGATAAACCAGTAAGTAGTTTACATATATCACATTATTTATCTTGCTCAGAAACTCTTTTTGTCTTTTATTTCTGTGATGTTATATAACATTGAATAATAATTTATTGACTTAATGAAGTGAAATCAAGTAGTATGGCATGTTTGATATACATAACACAAATATATACGTTAATTACTACACTCAATGGAATTTAGGCTACATATAATAAATGCACGAGAAAAAATTACGAAATAAAATCTTTTTGTGAAATTGATAACTTCTTTTAAGTGTGAAATGTTGTTAATAGTGTTGATATAATTGCGAATTAATGATATAATTCCAGTAATAAAAACTTTCCCCCATTCCATTATATTAAAGTATTTAATAAAATGACTCATTGTTTGTTGAGACCGGTTATTATAATGGCCCTTTTGTGAGCAGAGGCAAATATTTAAATATCAATAAGAAATCAACAGTGCAAATAAAATTAAATCATTTTTAACTTACTCTTAACTGATTTGTTTGGTATTCATTATTTTCGTTGTAATTTTTCTATTTTTGCACCATATCACTTAAGTATGGGTTAAGCAACTTTTAGCTACCCACTTCGGTGGCGTAGTTGGCTAACGTGCTAGTCGTGTTGAGCCCCGACTGCTGAGGACGGGGAGATCGAGGTTCTAATCTCGGTCGGTTGAACTGGGGGGGGGGTTCATAAATGGTTTTCCACTCTCCCTCCACGCAAATGCGGGTTCACTTCTTCTAATTCAACCTTCCCAATTCCTAATCCATTAGCGTAATATAGTACTTAAAGTGTATAACCCGAACGGGTAGTAAGACGCGTTGCTAAATAATAATAATAATAAAAAACTTTTAGCTAAAGATAGATATTTTGTTTACTGAAACACACTCGTTAACAAATCATGGCTTACATGGTGATGTATGCGAATAATTATTGTACAAATCAGCAACTGCACATGCAACAGAAAATCTAGAAATTTGCAAGGAATATTGAGACCTTATTTAAACACTTTTTGTTTTGACATCCTGGACCCTTAGTCTTGAGCCTCAAGGTAAGAGTTTAGGTAATATGAGTTACTATTCTTATGTCAATTTTTTTTGTCAAAAGAATTCAAATTCTACTCCACTAGAATCATAAAGTTTAATTTTATTCACATAGTGATATCAACAGTTGTTGAATATCGATCAACGGCGTCCTGGAATTTAATTAACTCTATTTCTTCATTTAAAAAGTTGCTCATCAAACACCACTAGGCCTATGCCTATAACAGATATTCAACAACTGTTGATATCACCACGTGAAGAAAATTAAACTCGATTTAGTCATATCAACTTGATCAATATTGTATTTATCTTGCCAAAAATATGTTTTTGTTATAAAAACCTTTAAAAAATTTCTGCTCTTAACTCGCGTCCCCTACATTCCCACCTTAGTGGCAAGTTAGGGCTGGGCAGGGAATCTCCACTAACACTATACTAACACTCACACAGTACACAGACCCAAGGTAGTGGACACAAGGTAATGTAAAACACATTTGGTGTGGTTTGCCAGTGATAGGATGGGTCCTGTTTCGAATCCAGGCCAGAAGTACTGATATTCCGTTTACCAGTGTCGTAGTGTTGACGGGGTAAGCAGATTTTAGAACATTTGTTGATAATCGACGTGAATACATTTCTCCTGTGAGTTATGTCGTGCAGTGCCTATGTGTGATTGGCCAAATGAGGGAAAGTCGGGGACAGGAGGATGAGGAAAAATTGGTGAAGCCTAACTTAGAAGCTTTTCATAATGTCATTATTTTTTTCCATATATTGTTTCTAACAATATTTCGAAGGAATGAAGGTATATTTATATAAAAAATATATGTTCTTTAACTGCACTCAAATAGTGTGGTTAAAGGCATAAGTCTCTTACGGATAAAATTATTTTAAAACTATGTATGTTGTAAGTGTTGATCGTATTAATGAAAAAAAAACCTGTAGTTCTGTGAACAATAAACCTCGCTCCCTCCATGTTATTATCGTTACTAAAGTCTTTTAAGTGGATTTTAAAATTACATTTACCTTATCGATATCTTACAGGTAGAGAAAGTATTGTGATAATAAAAAACCTCAAGATTTTGATGAATCTTTACGTTTCATTGCCCCCGAATCCAAAAAAGTGGTTTTTGACTTTCCGTCCGTCTGTCTGTCTCTCCAACTAGAGCCTAAACGGTTTTACCGATCGGGCTAAAACTTGGTATCTAGGGTTTTCATAGGGTTGCCCCGAGTATTTTTTGGAATTGGATATCTAAACCAAAAATTAAGGGCAGTTTACTGAAGGGCAAAAAGAGAGATAGTCCTTTTTCTCAAAATTAGCTTTAACTATTTTGATTAAATTTCATTTCTAAACATTTATAGATATTCTAAACAAAATGGCTTTTCTCAATATTTTGGCAAAATTAATTTAAGGGCTTCGGTCTGAAGCGTTAATGATCATTTTTTTTATAATACCTCCTAAACTATTTGAGATATGAAATTACTTATATTTACAAATATTTAGGTCTCCTTATTATACAAATATTTTATAGGAAGCATATTTTTATAAAACCAATAATTTTCAAGCTATATGTAAATATATATTTTTTAACTTTTCGAACACAAAAGGCAAAAGTATTACGACCACAAAAGAAAATCTAACCTGAAATATTGATGGATGTAGACGTCTCAAGACCCCCGCCCAAATCCTAAAAAGTTGTCTTTGAAATGACGTCTGCATGTGTGTCTGTTTAAACTTAAAATTAAGAGTAGTTTAAGAAAAGGCGAAAAGAGAAATAATTTTTTTCAATTAATCGACCTTAACGATTTTGATTAAAATTCATATCTATGTGTTGATAAAGATTATAAATAAACTGGCTACTTTCATTTTACCCTGAAAATGAATTTTATGGCATTTTACAGAAGCAGAAACTTTCGTATCTCTACAATTTTTTAAGATACTAAATACTAAAACTTATCATTGCGAAATTGTAGTACTATTAAAAATAAAAAAACTTTTAAATGAAATATATTTTTATAAATCCGACAGTTTCTGAGATATTGGCAAATGTATTGATACAATTTTGTGAGCTTTAGTTGTAAAGAGATATTACTCAAGTTTTAACGCAATAAATCTCCTATGCCATAAAGTAATTAAATATAAGTCTCTAGAAGTTTGTTGTTTTTCCTTAAACCTCTTAAAACAAATGTTTGTACAACAATGATCTATATCCATTTTAGACGCAATAGTCAGTATTTACATTTTTTATTGGCCAAAATTTATAAATTAAGAATTTAATAGCAATGCGATGGCATTAAGATTTGCAACACCTAATAAAATGTGAAAGATTTTAACCGGAAGTTGAAATTTTAATACGAAGTGTTGACCTTTGTCGACCCAAAATTGCTTATTTTTATCGATCCAAACATTGTAATGATATAGAATTATAAATCTCAATAATTTATTATTCACAAATATATTCAAAATTACAATATTTTGAATGAGAGCGAGTAGAAAGATGTATTTGTGCTAAGTTTTTAAGTTACAAGGTATGGCGACATCCTTCTACGTCTCTGTTTAAAAAGACAACGCAGTTTTGGGGACAGAAACGCACCTGGATGACCAAACCTTTTTTTCTTTTGGGAAGCTTCGAGAAGGAAATGTCACTTGATATACCCTTTCAGGGTACGCATCTCTTCACTTTCCTTCCTGACGAGGAGCCGTGTAGGTGGAGTCTGACATCTTAATCTGTGCTCTAAATTTCAGGTGTCGGGAATTATCATGCATATAAAGCAATATTCGGGCTTTAATTAAAATCTACAACGTGTGAAATATCTAGAAAAAAAACTGTTTATCTACTTAAAATAAAAATAACTATAAAACACTAGAACTTTTAATTTATAACATAAGACATCATCCCTTTTTAATTATAATACAAAATAGCAAACTTGGACCCAATTCAATCGTTATACTAAATGTCACCCTAATAATGGCGTACAAACATTAATATATCAGGCTAGCTCTTTTAAACGTTACAACATACAAATGAGGACATTAATTCTTTAAAAACAAAATTATAAAATTTAAAACCTCCCAAAAAAAAAAAGTTTTACATAAGTATAGTTCAATTTATGCTTGGGTTTGATAGAGAATATTTCTTTTCACATATATTACGAGTTTTGTGTAAATATCTCCATTTTCAAACAATAGAGCGAGAATGTCCGTGCGGAGTTCCGTACCATTTATTTACCTAGTTGATCATGTAAGACATTAAACATATTATTATTATTATTATTATTATTATTATATTCGTAAATAATAACCGTCTAAGATGTCAGTTTAAAATTATATATTGAAAAAAAACTAAAATATTCTTTATTTTCTCAATTGTTTATTTAGAATTGAAATTCAGATCACTTCAAAAAGATAGTTAATTTATAACCCAATTAGTGGCCACCATCTTGAAACAGATAGCCACATTTGAATAATATATATATACACATTATTTAGCCTAAGGTTACATAATGTTCCTGCCTAGTTTTGTTGTTTAACAGTTGTCAGGGAACAAACATAGGAGAGAGATGGACAGACAGGCGAAAGCCAAAGGGTCAAGTTAAAGCAGGATTTTGCAATGCTCAATTCAGTTAAAATAGATACATTAATGGTGTTGCAGCTGTACTTCAAAGGAAGACACCTATAAATATAATTTAAAAAAATTGATTTTTTAAAAATCAAGGGAAGAGAATCATTAAATAGCTTCTATGGGAACTCGATTTTAAAACTTTTTCGTGGTTGTGCCCTCAGACCCATTTTGATTTGGGGAACAATAATTATTTTCAAACTATAACTATCCCAATTCCTTGAATTGTATGCTTGGAGAATGCGTAAACCGAAGGAGGTAAAGTGAATTCAGTAAAGGATCCAGTGTATCTCCATAATCATGACTGCGAAATATATCTTCTTAAAACTCTGGCTGCCTTAATTAGAATTTCAAAGTCACTTTTAACATAATTTTATTTTATAACATTTGATATCACTTCTTTTTTGAATTTTGTAGGAAGTCATTGCTTAGGCTTAGTTATATCCAAAGGCTTGTTAAAATTAACGTATTATATTTTCCAGAGTTAAATTTTTCAGGTAATGCTTGAATTTAGGATTTTCAGGTATGAAGCAGTCATTTTCTAGATATGATTTTACCGAAGTTGAACATTTCTTCTCCATCATGTTTTGTTTTATCAGAGCCTCTTTTACATTTTATTTAACATGTGAGATCGTATTTCATGTCTAAAGCTCAGGCATCTAGATGGTCATTGATACTAGCTAGGACACAATCTTACACGAAAAATATTATTCTTAATCTACTTTCTGATTAATTTTAGTTGTAAACCCATATTTGTAGAGCAAGACTCATGTAATTCTTCTCTACAATCTTCTTGACCCAAGACACATTTCTATTTTTCGAAATTTGGTTCTCTTAGTGTGAACATGAAGTATAAGATTAAGCTACAGAAGGTTGGCAATTTTGACCTCGTACATCAGTCACATTTCCAAAAGACACTCCCTTTTCAAAGCGTAATTTATCTCTTTCAATGTTTGTAATATTAGTAGCATTACTATAACATTTTTTTATGATATTACACTTTTATTTATAAGTTCATAGGCAGAGAAACCGGAGACTCGATTTTAAAATTTAAACATGTCAGTGACACCGCAAGTTTGTAAAGTTACTGTAGATGCAAATAACCTTCCCACAGACTCGGATTTTGGGTTAGAAACATAGTTTTTATAGTTCACAGGCTCATTCCCACTTTGATAGATGATACATAGGTTGAAATAAGCTATTTTCAAGACCTTTGTTGAGTGCAGAATATCCATGTTTAGCTTATACCTTTACAGCATACTAGAACCTCTGATCAATAGTGTGAAATACTGTGATATTGCATTATTTTAAATTTAATAAGGTAAAAACAATTAAAGTATAAGAAAAAGGCTAACAAATAAAGACAAACAAAACCCACAACATGACGTTTAAAGGTAGATTTAAATGTTGAAGTGTACCCAAATGATGGGGTTTGGCTTCCATCTTGTATTGTAGGCTAGCAGCCATATTAGATTATTGTAAAAATGCCAACCTATTTTTTTGTTAATAATAAATCAAAATCTGGTGAAATATATATGTTAACATCAAATCTGCATGAAAATTACCAAACTATCATAAAGATACCACACTAAATGATAGCTAATCTGAATTCAATGGAGTTATTTTCTGTGCGTCCAGTAATCGCAGATATATTTTGATTTACCGTACTGAGCTATGCAAGACAAACATTCTTTTTAAATAATAATTATAATAATATAATAATAGTAATCAATATGGTCATCAATTTTTGTAACAAGTTGTAAAAGAAGGAGGGGTTTGTTTCGTTGTGTAGAAATAATTACAGTTCTTAGCAGTTGAGATATTCGAGGAGCACCTTAAAGTATCTCTCTTTTTTAAAAATATATATATACATACGGTCACCCAAAATTGACGTCCTTTATAGGATCGGATGGGAAAGAAGTATTATTACATCTTGTGGTGAACAATAAGTTCATCCTGACAGAGTTTAATTATTACCATCCCTTCCCTCACTTTACGTTCGCCTCAAGAAAACTACCGTGCCTCTCTCAGGAGGGGCGAAGGGGGACGGAGGTGGGAGGGAAGAAAGATAGTAAGAACATCCACTTTTATTTTATATTCATTCCCTCCGGTTCCACATCTATGTTTCTCTCACATCACCTACTTGCCCCCCTTAAAACCTTCTTCCCAAACCAGGTAAATAAATCTTTTCACCCCCCACCCGGAGCAATATTAATTGAAAAACCAAATGAAATATCTAAAATGATATAGCCTCTTTTTTTTACCAAAGGGATGGGAGGGAGTGATGGGGTTTAAGGGTGAGGGGGAGGGGAGAGACTTTTCTTTACTCCAGACCACCATTAAATTCAATAACAGTCAAGCCTGGTGCCATAAACTAGACAAAGTACACCCTCCTATTAATCAGATTAAAAGTGGGATGGCTCTTAAAGGGGGTGGCAGAGGAGTGAGAAGGTGAAGGGATGATTTGAAAAGAATTGGGTTTCATTTTTCCCCCTGTTTCTGGTCGAACATGATTGTATAGAGTGAGAAAGGGGGGGGGGGCAGAGGCGAAACGGGGGACGATGGACCCTTGCACTAAGAGCCCCTCTCTTCAGCCAAGTCCAGAGAAATGAGATATTGGGGGGAGGGAGTGGAGGAGGAATGTCACAAGGATGAAGATATGTTTGAAAATTAATTTAGTGTATTGCTCTTAAAATTAAATTTGAGTGCCACCACCACCACCAACACACGTATGCTACGGCCATAACTCAATTCCACTCAATTTCGGTATGAATTAGTACTCATTTGTTTAAAATATTGAAGAAACCAATATTTTAAGTATAGAATTGAATCCAAATCTTTACTTACTGTCTCGAATCAAATTATATTAGAATCATGGTGTGCTGGTGGTCTAGGTGTAAGGTGTCTGACTTCTGTACAAGAGTCCGGGGTTCAATCCTTGGTCCTGGCACAGATTTATTTGATTACCAAACCCTTCCTTCACCTCTGACAAGACTGGTATCAATCACAACCTGTGAATGTGGGGAATCTCAGGCCTCCACCGTGGTTCGGATTCCGTGTTAAACCGTAGGTCCTTCATTTCATTTCACGATCACCCAACCATTACACATTAGCGTAAGTGCGTACAACCTGAAAGGTTAGTAAGACGTGGTGCTAATAATAGTAACAATAATAGTAACAATAATAATAAAAATAGATTAGAATCGTTTAAAATGAAAATGGTTCGAATCGAATATTATTAAATCATATTCCAATAATAGCCTTAATTATTCAATTAACTTATTCCACTAAAAACAATCGATTAACTGTGTTTAACTTTGACAGTATTTTAAATATTGTATTAACAAGTTTATAAAGTGAAGTAATTAAAACATGCTAGGTTATTTATTTAAAAAGTTAAAATATTTGACCTATTCTAATATCAAAATAAGTTTCCACGAATATATTTTGGATTTGAAATAATTTCAAATTCGAGAGGAATCGTTCGAAAATTGATATTTGAAATCTTGAATCGAATTTGAATCCTGACAAGTTTCAAATTCTAATTACTAATTTTGAAGCTTAATATATAATTGTCTTTATATGATAATTTTCTAATGGGTATATGTGTATGTGTCCACACCCTATAGGAACCCCTAGATTACCTACAAAAGCTGAAGCTTTCACACCTCATGTATAGACCACGTGACGGAACCCAACTCAGCCTGATTCATTGAGTATTTTCTCTAGATTTTTTTTATTTGTATTAATTTTTTTTTAAATTATCTCATGAATTAAAATAACCATTTTACTGTGATATTTGAAGAAAGTAGCCTACGAGAATCTCATTTGGTACTTTGGGATAAACAGGTCAACTCAAACAATATCACTTACCCTCTTTTTTATTAAGTTTTATTAGTTTGTTCAGCCTACTTAAGTTTCGTCCTAACTATTCAAATCCAACCGTTCTGTCTCTGATGTAATTTACCCTATATATGATTATTCTTTCTTGGTAATATCCTACTACCCATCAGATCGATAACTTATTATTACTACGCTAATATTAGGCAAGTACGAGTGAAGTATATAATATAGAGGAATTTCATCTGCAACAATGTGTGGAGTGAAAGGGATAAACCATTTAAGGAATATTATCTCGGTTCATTAGGCTGGAATTGTGGTCCCAACCTCCCCGTCACCAGGAAACTAGACTATATGAACCTGGCATTATGTCCGTGTGCCCACAAATTTAAGTTACTTTTCTACTTACTGATAAAATTTCATAAGAAGAGTCCTATCGAACAGATATTATTATTATTATTATTATTAGCACCGCGTCTTGCTACCCGTTAGGGTTATACGCACTTACGCTCATGTGTAATGGTAGGGTGATTATGAGATGAAATCGAGAACCTACAGTTTAACGAGGGATCCGAACCACGGTGGAGGCCTGGAATTCCCCACAAACAGATAATAAATTACTAGATCTTCGTACATGTTTCCATTCTTCAAGTCATGACATCTGCAGCTGCTATTTTTTATGGATTATATAATAAATACCACTTTATTCGGTGACCGCCTGGTCTAAGGTGTCACCCTCGTGTTGGGTTACACCACTGATGACAGGAAGATCAGGGTTGTAATCCCAGTCGGGTGTACTAAAAGAGTTTAAAAAAACATTTCCTTTCTCCCTGTACGTGAATGTGTGTACACTTCCTCTGGATTAAATCTTTCTCATCTCTAGTTATATAGTTATTAGTAGATATAAGTATAGCCTGAAAAGATATTAAGACGTGGTGCTAATAATAATAATAATATAAATAAATTTACCCCTCAGAAATGAAATAATTGTTTTTCAAGAGAGATTTTGTATGACAATTGGACTGGAATATAAAGCGTTAGCTACGTCGAAATATTTTCAATGGATCTTTTTAAGATGTACGTTTTTTTACACTGTTTTTATTCTCTTTAATATGGTGCAAATGGTCATCTCTAATAACTTTAACCTAAAATACTGTGTTTAATGTAGTCGTGGCTCTTTAAAAACTAAATATGTTTGATTTATTGACCATAGATACATTTTGATAAAATCAAAAATAAGGATATTTTTATTATTTAATGAACTCATTAATATATATATGTAAGTATACAGTATATATACTGTTGTATGTTTAGAAGTCACACTTTAGGAAACAAACTGTATTATACTTAAAGCCCTATATTTTTGTATTGGATTGTTCTATTATCAAAATATTGTATCCTACTAAAATGTATCCAAATTGGATGACTCAAAGTGGGAATTTACTTCGAAAATTTAGTTCTATAAAAAAAAGTTTAGTATCACAAATTGTATTTTATAAGTATTGATATTATATATTAAAGCTGACAACTGAAAAGCTCATGACTTTTATGAATACTTGAAAGTAGATATATTAACTTTTAGCTGTCAAACAAGGATTTTTTTTATCCAAGCCGAACTGTATGAATACGTGAAGGTAGTTCTAGTAGTCTTCTATTTGTCATACAAACCTTTATATTTAAATAGAACTGTATGAATACGTGAAGGTAGTTCTAGTAGTCTTCTATATTGTCATAAAAACCTTTATATTTAAATAGAACTGTATGAATATTTGAAAGTAGATCTAGTAGTCTTCTATTTGTCATACAAACCTTTATATTTAAATAGAACTGTATGAATACGTGAAGGTAGATCTAGTAACATTATATCCTTTGGACAAGGCCCTTTCTCCAAAAATTGTACTGTAAGTGGATAACCCGGAATCCGACCTAGAGTGGCCGGTTGGAATTCGACAGATGCCATTATGGTAACGCGACCCCCTTTAGTGGCATGCAGAATGAGCTCTCTGTGAAGATAACGGGCTGCCTATCCTAGGATGTTTCAGGCGCTAGTGTTACACCGTTTGTGTGTGTATGCCTATTTGGCCGGAACGTGTGGGCATTCACACCCTTTTTTTTTCCTTCCCTTTATAATTATCTTTGTTATTGTTTTATTCTTTCGCTTTTCCTCACTCTCTATATAATGTCTCCGGTTTCTCTAACGCGGGCAGGCATCACACACATGTATTCGTTCTACTGATGAGGGCAGGGCAGCCCTTCTGCCGCTCTTCAAGGCTCCTCATACATTGTTGAGTGCGTGTTTCCTGTTATCTCCTTCTCTCTCTCTCTCGTCATGTGACAGTCACACGAGGAGCAGTAGAGCGCGTCCTTTAAAAGAACACACGGGTGAGTCTGGTTTAGGCCATTGTCGCTTTCTGCCTCTTCTCAAATTGTGCTTCCACCGATGTTACATCATTGTTGCCAACCAAACCTTTTTTTTAATTAATTTAATTTTAAATAAAAAGGGCAAGTTAAAAATATGTATAGCTCTATCATTGAATGAAAGTGGAAATCCCTTACAGTAGTTTTCTTAAGGGGAGATGGAAGAGCTTACGAGTCAAGGTCAGTATTTTGAGCGTCTTTATAGCATTTTTTTTGCCAAAATAAATAGAAGTAAACTTTTTCAATATATAAATTTAGATTAATTTGCCAAAAATATTATCATCAAAACAAACTTTGATATTTTTATAATTTACCTAAAACTCCATCAGTTTTTTTTAGCATCGTCTCTTAACTATTAATCCGGGTTATACTCCCAAGCATTAATTAAATTTTTGTTAGGGAATAGAAGTTTACTTGTATTTTTGTTAAGGAAGCGTGGAAAATTAGTAAGGAACAAACACCCTCAGTACACCTGACTAGGTTAGAACCCCGATCTTCTGGTAATATGAAATCTAGTGTTTTATTGGGAGAGTGACCTCTTAGACCATGCGGCCACCGAAGCAGGTAATCTTATTATTGAATTCCAGGATGTCCACGGAAAGTATTTATGCAATGTTGATATTATTTGAAGAAAATGTAAATATTTTATTAATATTAGCAAAAAAAAAAGGTTGCTTAAGAATTGTAAAAATGATGGCCTTAACTCGCTTAACTCGTTTTCCATTCCATAATTCTTTAAAATAGTTTGAGTTCTTCTTTTCTACGGCATAAACATTATAGCCCACTTGGGTGCTCGAATCATCCTAGGCGTCACTCTCCCAATACACAGTACTGTCACTAAATGACTTGTGGTTATTTTAATCTTGGTCGGGTGTACTGAAAGTGGCTTTTTGTTTACTACTCTCTTTCCATACAAATTCGGGTATATTTCTTCTTAAGTTATATCTTGCTTGTCCTTTCATTATCCCTGTTATTAATATGCGTATAGCCTCAAATGGTAGGGGGTTATTTTTTTCTATAAATATTTTAAAATATCAAATAAGCCATCAATCCAAAAATTAATTTAGTAAATGATAAATACTCGAGAAATTAATATTATGTTTTATTAAAATTACCACGTGGGGATACACAAAGTGAATATTTAATAGGGAAACCTTTTTTTTAGTTCTGTTTCCTAGAGTGTTTTTGAATAAAATTAAAACTAATAACAGAGCACGAATGACCTTTGATATGTTGTATTTCAAACGAACTTCCCTGCTAGTTTTAACCCCACCACCTCCAAATAACCTCCTACCCCCTCCCTTCGCCAACCACTTTATGCCACGCGCTACCAAGACAACGCACCTTACCCTTATTCTCTTTCCTTGACGTCCATACGAGAGAGGCGTTCACAACGGGACGCCTTCTGAACGTGATCGATTGTTGCTCATCAGCTTATTTTCCTTCCCCCCCTACACATCTTCTCTTATTATCGGAACGTAGGGAGGGCTCTAGTCTCTTTTGCTCTTTTCTCAGGGAACCCAAAGTTTCATTAGCACAACCTCCCTCATCCCCCCCCCCTTCCCCTGACCACCCCTTCTTTTTATAGCCACCTGCTGTGAAGAGACGCAAGCCAATAAAAACAGGCTGCCAAGGTTCTTACAGGGAAGTCTTCTAGTAACAAATAGCTTGTGAATGGAAATAGAGTACCTTTGAAATTCGAGACGCTAAGGATGCTCGTTTCTCTCCCTAAGGGCGACCATTTGATTTCGAAAGGGTGGACGAGGAGGTAAGACGGATGGCAGATCTACCAAATTAAAGAGGGACTGAGTTATGAAAGATACATCGTAATGTCAATTTGAGTACGATACCTGCAAGGCTATTTATTCACTTTGAGTCCCCTTTTAGTATTTTTTATTAATTCAGTAATAAATTTGGAATTGAATATATGGGTAGGTAGAGTTAGATATGTTCCCCACTGATTACATATACATACCTTTATATGTTTGATTCTATGTTATATTATAAATTTAAATTCATAGTTGATTTATTACCCTTCTCTTGGTCTAAGATTTATGTTTTCTGTTTTAAACTAATTTGATGGATTTATTTTTATAGTTTTAATTTTTCAAAATAACGTGAACATTAGTTATCAAGACATTGATAGATAAACACCAAAATACATATATTTTTATATTTACTTAATCCAAAGGGAATTTGGAACAAAACTTTTGTTAACGTGAATGAAGTCTCTAAAAATACTGTTGAGGATCACTGATTTTTTTTAAGGATAAACACTTATTGTATGTATTAAGAGTTAGTATGACGGCCTGAGAAAGACAGTATTGTATCAATACTGTAAATTAAATAGAATTTAAATATTTGATTTAAAATCAATCACATCAAAGATATATCATTTTTCACTTGAATTCGTTAAAAAAAAATTGGCTTTATAATGAGTAAAACATAAAATATATGGAAAGTATTGAAAAAGAATTGACGTGTAAACACGCATACATATTTGTACACATAAAAACAACATTATTATATACTTCTACACATTTATTAATTTTAACATAAACACACATACATACCTGTGAATAGTTATGCATTACACATACGTGAACATATGAAAACCCATACAAACACATACATACATATACACACAACTATCTACGTATATACATAAAATATAAATACTGTAGTGCGGTGTGCGTGCTGTCCATGAGGTTGTGGGCCGTTCATACGTTACCGTACGAACCGCAAGCTATTTTCAGGATATTGCGATACATTTCTAGCTAAACAAGAATTAAAATGTACGCGGAATATTCAAGGTTTTGATTAAATGTAAAATAATACATACATTTATCTGGTTAAACTAACTATAACCAAATAAGTCATTGAACAAATTAATTAGAATAATATTTAGGTTTTTAGGTTAATAAGAAACGCAGAACATATTCAATTGAATGAAGGTAAACAAACAAGTAACAATAAAACGCATGATAAATATTCAAGTATTTCAGACGGTCACAAAAATGTTGATTACCAACCCAGTTCATAATAACGTGCAATGTCTACGTCACCCGTTTAAGTCACCTAAGTCCGCCGCTGTCTCCGGCACATAGCACACTGCATTGACCCACGTTAAACGTACGCTAAGCTCACTGATTCACACACACTAGACACACTGACCCCTCTCCCGGGCACGCTATCCTGGACACACTGGTCCACTCAATTGGATAGCTTCTATTTGGACTGGAGTTTCTCTAGCCATCGGCATCGGTGTATATGTTGGAGTAACAGTCAAGAATCTGTGTGGAGTCTTCCATTTCTAGATTTATTTAAAATTTCCATGATTGTTTTCTCTTTCCAGCCTTTGGCAGGGGTCAGTTTTTTTCAAGCCACATTTTTTTTCCCCTACTGGAACTCAAGGCCTGTCGTAGCTTCATATGCTTTATAAAATAGCATATGACTACGACAGACACAACATCCATTCTCCGACCGTAAATTCACCACTGTGAAAGGATAAATCCATATTTCAACAATGATAAATTTGCTGGCCATGCTAAAAATCGAACATATAATCAATAACCCATACCTGATAAACAAGGCGAGAAGATAAAATAAAACTGGGAACACAATTAGGGCAAACAAACGAGAAGCATACCCCGCTGTTCGACACAAATTTCGTTACATACATTCATGAACACAAACACATAGAGAAGGCTAAACTTATGTATGTAATAGCATGTAGTATATAATATATGCTAAGGATAATACCTAAACTGTGAGCACTAAAGACCAGTTTTAATAAAAAGAATGAAACGACGTAAAAATCCAAATCACAAAAGTATTTTTTCGGGGGGACCGGGGAGTCAGATTTTAACAGTTCTCTTTACCTATAGTGATTTATAACTCTCCTAATTTTCTGTATAAAATGTTATGTATACATATATCCTTCATAACCTCCTTTTGTGTTTGTCTCATACAAAAGCAATAAAATATTCATATAAGTTTTAATACCCAGTTATTTTAGCGTTTCATTTATTTGTTATAATTTTACTATGTTATTAACATTTAAGTATGTAATTTTCTCTAATAATAGTTGAGTCAATTTCCTATTTTAATCTGGTAAAAGAACATTAATATATAATGTTGTTTACGTCTCCTAAGCAGTAAAAAAATACTAATAAGCCAAACATAAACAAATCATGCATGCTGTCACTTTTACTACTCTAGGCATTTACAACCTTTAAGAACAACTTGACATCGTGTGCAGACAAAAGTAATTAGGCACTTTTCGTCCTTTAAGAGGAGTCCTATTTCAAAAGTATGTTTATAAAACTTCTCTCTCTACACACACACACACACACACACACACACACACACACACACACACACACACACACACA
>CABEEJ010004352.1:0-19219 GCA_901482245.1 Timema douglasi
ATGTTAGGTCATGTAGGAGATAGGGCGAGAGAGATGTTATGTCATGTAGGAGATAGGGCGAGAGAGATGTTAGGTGGTGTAGCAGATAGGGCGAGAGAGATGTTAGGTCATGTAGGAAATAGGGCGAGAGAGATGTTAGGTCATGTAGGAGATAGGGCAAGAGAGATGTTAGGTCATGTAGGAGATAGGGTGAGCGAGATGTTAGGTCATGTAGGAGATAGGGCGAGAGAGATGTTAGGTCATGTAGGAGATAGGGCGAAAGAGAAGTTAGGTGGTGTAGGAGATAGGGTGAGAGAGATGTTAGGTCATGTAGGAGATAGGGTGAGAGAGATGTTAGGTCATGTAGGAGATAGGGCGAGAGAGATGTTAGGTCATGTAAAAGATAGGGTGATAGAGATGTTAGGTCATGTAGGAGATAAGGCGAGAGAGATGTTAGGTGGTGTAGGAGATAGGGTGTGAGAGATGTTAGGTCATGTAGGAGATGGGTTGAAAGAGATGTTAGGTCATGTAGGAGATAGGGCGAGAGAGATGTTAGGTCATGTAAGATATAGGGCGATAGAGATGTTAGGTCATGTAGGAGATAGGGTGAAAGAGATGTTAGGTCATGTAGGAGATAGGGCGAGAGTGATGTTAGGTAATGTAGGAGATAGGGTGAGAGAGATGTTAGGTCATGTAGGAGATAGGGTGAGAGAGATGTTAGGTCATGTAGGAGATGGGGCGAGAGAGATGTTAGGTCATGTAGGAGATAGGGTGAGAGAGATGTTAGGTCATATAGGAGATAAGGCGAGAGAAATGTTAGGTCATATAGATGTTAGGTCATATAGGAAATAAGGGGAGATGTTAGGTCATGTAGGAGATAGGGCGAGAGAGATGTTAGGTCATATAGGAGATAGGGTGAAAGAGATGTTAGGTCATGTAGGAGATAGGGTGAGAGAAATGTTAGGTAATGTAGGAGATAGGGTGAGAGTGATGTTAGGTCATATAGGAGATAAGGCGAGAGAAATGTTAGGTCATGTAGGAGATAGGGTGAGAGAGATGTTAGGTCATATAGGAGATAAGGCGAGAGAGATGTTAGGTCATGTAGGAGATAGGGTGAAAGAGATGTTAGGTCATGTAGGAGATAGGGTGAGAGAGATGTTAGGTCATATAGGAGATAGGGTGAAAGAGATGTTAGGTCATGTAGGAGATAGGGTGAAAGAGATGTTACGTCATGTAGGAGATAGGGTGAGAGAGATTTTAGGTCATATAGGAGATAAGGCGAGAGAGATGTTAGGTCATGTAGGAGATAGGGTGAAAGAGATGTTACGTCATGTAGGAGATAGGGTGAGAGAGATGTTAGGTCATATAGGAGATAAGGCGAGAGAAATGTTAGGTCATGTAGGTTATAGGGGAGAGAGATGTTAGGTCATGTAGGAGATAGGGTGAGAGAGATGTTAGGTCATGTAGGAGGTAGGACGTGAGAGATGTTAGGAAACTCTAGTAGTCTACCGTTCCACAACATCTCACTAGTTCATTGAGCTAGCTTCATGTTTACATAAACGGGGTAGAGCTGAGGAATACATCATTTTAGAGGAAATGTGGCCACTATTACGTGGAAGTAGTGTGAGAGACATTTTAGGAAAATACACCTTTGGTACACCTGACTGTGATTTATCACCTTGATTTACGCCTCACTGGCGAACCAGACAAGACGAGATTGACACTTTTGTCTACGCTCTAGCTGATGGAGGTGCTATCATTATTCAGTAGTTTATATAATTTACAAACAGTTCTACGGTTAACTTAAAAAAAAAATCTAAATATTTTGGTCTTAAGCATTTGGCCTGCCACGGACACCTCAAGTTATTTTCTATGTTCAGACAACCAGTGTGTACTATACAGTGTCATAGGGAGATACTATTGTCACCTCAAGGTATGTTCTATGTTCAGACAACCAATGTGTACCATACAGTGTCACAGGGAGCTACTATTGTCTCCTCAAGGTGTGTTCTATGTTCAGACAACCAATGTGTACTATACAGTGTCACAGGGAGATACTATTATCACCTCAAGGTGTGTTCTATTTTCAGACAACCAATGTGTACTATACAGTGTCACAGGGAGATACTAGTGTCACCTCAAGGTGTGTTCTATGTTCAGACAACCAGTGTGTACTATACAGTGATCACAGGGAGATACTAGTGTCACCTCAAGGTGTGTTCTATGTTCAGACACCCAGTGTGTACTATACAGTGTCACGCTTGTATGGCTGGCCCAGAAAGACGCTGCTGGCACCTCAAGGCCAAGACGCGGCGTCCTCCGCAAGGTGTTCGCTTGGGGATCCACTGACGCATAACGTCATTGCCGCCACATTTTGGGGGCTGTCCAGGTGGCTTCCTGTAGGGTGGACGCAAGCTTTTGGCGCCAAACGCACCGTTCCCTTTGGATGGTTTTATGGTAATTCATTCGTGTAATGTCCCTCATAACACATTATATAGCTCAGGAAGTCTTCACGTGCTGAAGTTATTGTACTTTCAGGGGATGGTTTTGGATGAACGTACAATTACATAATTTCTACAAACAATTTTCTTACAAAATGGTTTGATTATGATTATTTTTTTCTTTCAAAATATTAGACTACAGATGTTTAGTTAGAATAAGTTCCGCCTTGCTCAATTAAAAAAATGCAATAGAATAGAAATCTCATCTAATAAATATAAAACATTAATTTAAATAGCGAAAGCTTAATTATTAGTTTATCTTTCAAATAGCAAATTTAATTTATAAAACAAGATAGGCCAGTTGTATTCTTATTCAATTTTGGCGATCTAATCACCCGTTACGGTAGTCAAGGCTTTATTCTCTCAATAGGCCGAATTGCTAAAGATAGGGAAATCGGGATTTTAATCCCAATTGGATGGATTGAGGTTGATTTTTCCTAAATTTCTTCCCTCTCTCTCCTCGTAAGTGCGGGTACACTTCCTCTCAATTATACATTCCTCTACCCTATCATATTATCTAGTTATAATGATTTTTTTCGACGGAAAAAGAGAAAAAATATAACTGTCCAAGTGTATCAAGGTGTTGTTCTAACTGCACCATTTGGCATTTCATCTGTCTGTGCTCCACGAAAACTATCAAATACTTGGTTCAATTTTAACAAATTTTGACAGAGGCGTATTTTAAACCTACGCCAAACAAAGTATGTAAGTCGTACAATATATGTTTTTTAGATCTCGTTATCCATTTCAATATGGCGGTGTCTCAAAAGGTTTTTCGTTTATTGGGTTAAATCAAGTGATATGATCTTAACATTCTAAACATTTGATTTAATACAAAGGGAATATTAAAAAAAGGACATTTTGTAATAATAATATCTCAAATTGTGTGAAAATTGGTTATTCCATAGATAAATATAGTTTAATATTTAATACAGTATTCATTTGTTTTTTGTTTTAACTTGATCATCAGGGGAAAATATAAATTCCAATTCCAAGGTTAAATTATAGAAGATATTGCAACTAGAAATCCAAATAGAAATGTTAGCTGCCAATTATTTAATCTACTATTCAGTTTTGGACGCTGTTAATAAACTACTGTAGTATAAGATGATCTTGTTAGGAAGAACAGTAGAAGCTAGTTGCTAGCGTCATTAAAACCATTTTAATATATTCATACGTCAAGTAATATTATCTGCCGGTGTCACTGTTGTTAGATATTATCGATACCTATAAAATAACACAAATAATAAAGTAAAATATTATCAATTTTGGCCACAAAAAAAAATTTAATTTCCTCTAATTTTCTTTCGACCAAAATTAAGGTAAATGTTGGTGCTGTGTGTCACACTAGCACACTTGGTCTCATCACAGACACAGACATATATTCTGTGTGTACTCTCCTGGAGCGAGATCTCTGTGCGCGGTATCGATAGATCAGGCAGAGAACTGCACGACGAATTGGTCGATAGGCCACTGACCCAGCACACACACACACACACACACACACACACACACACACACACACACTGCACGACTTGTGCTCTCTGCCCACTAATGTGATGGAGGAAGTAGAACACACAATGAATGAATGCACTGACCGATTAAGTTCTAGAGCTAGTGTGGAAAAGAAGATAAGCCTACTAGCCTTTTGAGGTCGTGGTGATACTAGAGAGGGGGTCCCCAGACCTATGCCCACGGGCGCCATGGCACCCGCCGATCCTTTTGCACCTGCCCGCCACTTTTTAACCACTGCTGAAAAGTTCTTGACTAATAATTTTAATTTGTCACTTTTCCCACAAAAATAAAGTTTGTGCTCATCTCCTGGTATGCTGTTCTCAAGAATTTGGTGATTGAAAGCCCCCTTTATCCAATCCCTCCCTCTCATTCCTCTTTTTTTTTTTTGCCGGCTCATTTTCAAAGTGTACTTTATTACTCAGAACTATCGTTTTACTCATTATTACCATGCTAATACTTCTATTTCCTTTGTAAATATCTCAACATTGGTCTACCCAGCTTTGTTGCCTGAATAAACACAGAATTCATTTATATTTTAAAAATGTACCCAAGCACCAAAATGGCGGTGAGTGGTTAAATTATTTCCATGTGTATTTATTTTGTATTGTTAAAACCGTAAATAAAGCAGTATATTTTTATTTATTTATTGAAATAGACTTTTGGTTTGGTAAAAATTGTTTCAATTGTTTAAATTGGTTTTGGACTAACTTTGCGTGAGTACCATTTGCGTTATTTTATATGTGAATTTAAAACATATGTTTTTAAATTTTTACCCTCCTTGGTGGCACAGTTAGCTAACGCGCTTTTCGTGTTGAGCTCGACTGCTGAGGACGGGGAGATCGAGGTTCGAATCTCGGTCAGGTGAACTGGGGGTGGTTTTTCCTAAATGGTTTTCCACTCTCCCTACACTCAAATGCGGGTTCACTTCCTCTAATTCAACCTTCCCAATTCCTAATCCATTAGCGTAATTAGTACTTAAAACGCATTATCCGAACGGGTAGTAAGATGTGGTGCTAAATTATTATTATTATTTTAAATTTTTAACTCACAATTTTTTTAAACAATATATATTTGTGTGTGTGTGTTATTTGCATTATGAATTATGTTCGCCTATAAATTTAGTTGAAAAAGTGATTGGTGCCCGCCACACTATCGTTAGTATTGAATGTGCTCTGAGGTACAAAAAGGTTGGGGACCTCTGTACTAGAGTATGGTCTTTGTTAAGGTGCTACGATAGTTGAGCATGAATTAATGATAAACGCCAGGAATCAAGTGGGTTTATAAAGTTACAGGGTGGAGCTCTCCAGCAGTAGGAGAACAAACAAAGTACAAATACTATTACAATGTGTGTTGTGAACCCCAGGCCCCATGTTGAATTACACCATTCACAGATTCACACAATAATATCCATTCTGGACTCATACACCAGCTACCTTTTGCTACTCGAGCATTCAGCACTCAGGGATCAACCGAAATAGGTGGGCATTAGATCATATAAAATAGTATTGTAATCATTCTAGTGATGACCAATAAACAGGCACTATTAAAAGTTGTACACATATTTAACCTAACCTAACCGTACCACCTGATTGGCAATATCTCAACTACCTAGGCGGCCCCCTTAAGATGTCCTATGCATTGAAGTAGTTTTTAATTTTCCTCACGTATTTTTACCCGCCCAGACTATATGCCTACGGGGTTAATACGTTAATGGAGTAATGATAAGGAAGGTAGAATTTATAATAAAACTCTCCACATTAAAGTGGCGGGATAGAGAGGCTATTAGAGGAAAAAAAGAATCTCAGTACACGCAGCTGGGATTCAAACCTCAACCTCACTATAAAAGGCGAACCAGACTAGATGAACTTGTGTTTAGTCTGCGTGTGCATTGATACAGATATGAAGTTGGCGGGTTAATAATATAAATCAAGGGATATTTGTTAGACAATATAGAAAAAGATAACCTTAAAATGGTATCAGCCATGAGATCTTTTGTCAACATTTTAATCTGCTGAAGAGCAATTTATACATGCAATGGTGGTCACACTGTTTGAAAGCGTCGGGCTCACAATTTACTGGAGTTCCGGTGACTTAAATATTTAGGTTCAAATCTAAGCCACTGGGATGGTTTCACTAGTCTGATTTATTACAGTGATTTTCACATTTCCTTTCCATGCTAATGTGGGTGCACTTTATCTAGACTAGATTACTCATCAGTACACTTTAGATTCAGCCGTTATGGTTTATTACCCCCTCCCCTTTTACGTCTTAATACTGGTCCGGGTTATTCGCATATTGATTACGCTAGCGTGATGGTCTGAGGAAGGTAACATTTAGAGGAAATGTGCCCAAATTTGCTTGGAAGTGAGAGGGAGAAACCATTTAGATAAAACCACCTTAGAACCGAAATCCCTGTCACTGGGAAACCAGATTGACTTTTAGACCCTGTTCTTGGATTCGAGTAATGCATAGTGTATTAAATGTAGTATTTAAAAAATAAAAGTATTAATGACATACATATACAATTTTATAGTTTGGTGATACTTTTGGTACAAACACTTGTACGTAGTAACCTTCCATTATTTTACTATAAATATCAATGTATATCAAGAAGTATTGAAAATGGTGGCACGTTAGTGTGGTAACGGCCCGTTAAGCACCTGATTCTGAGCGCCTCTATCCCCAGTTATAAGTAACTATAACCTGAGAGCAACAGCTGGTCTGTTACAGAACAATGAGACGGAGCTAAACTGTGCTGAATGATCAGACGGACATTACTGGGAGGTAAGCTCATTATTATTGGTTCTGATATTGTCTGCTATTATGAGGATTGTTTCTTTGCACATTGGCAAGGTCTGACCGCTTTAAGGTGGGCTGCAAGGGCTGCAAGCTAAGAGCAGTATTCCTGGAGTTTCATAGACAAGTTTTATTATTAGCACCGCGTCTTACTACCCGTTCGAGTTATACGCACTTACGCTAATGTGTAATGGTAGGGTGATTGTGAGATGAAATGGAGGACCTACAGTTTAACGTGGAATCCGAACCACGGTGGAGGTTTGGCATTCCCCACATTCACAAGATGTCTTGTTAGAGGTGAAGGAAGGGTTTGGTAATCAGATAAATCTTTGCCGGGACCGAGGATCGAACTCCGGCCGCCAGCACAAGAGTCTGACACCTTACCCCTAGACCGCCAGGTCACCAGTTTCAAAGAAAAAGGTGTTTTTTTTTGTAAAATAAAACAAATAGTTCTTCGGTATGGATAAAATAGAGTTTAATTTTCTTCACATGGAAATCTCATCAGCTTTTGAATATCTTTTAAGGGTGTCCTAGAAATCTATAACATTTCCTCTTCATTTAAAAGAGTTTCTCGTAAAAGGTTAGTTTTTCTCATGAAAGATTTTAAAGAAATGTTAAGATCACAATGTGTAGTAAACTAAACTATTGGTTTCTACTGCAGATATATTTATTTATCTCGCCTAAAATAATGGTTTGCCACGCTGACCTTTTCTCAAGTCACTTTTAATCCCCCCTGAAACGAATCCATTCCCGGTTCACAAACCCAACATTGAGCTCTTTACCGATTCAAGATGTCGGGTCACTCGCATTCTGGACACAAACTGGGGTATTACACACTTGAAAGGCTGTGAAAGTTTCAATAACATTTTAATGGTATAAACATGCAATTATTTTTATGACATTTTTGTTATTTGTTTCTCTGAAAATAGACTATCTAACACAGTATTTATTCCATGAAATTTGCCCAACGTTTGATGATATATTTAAACTAGTGCACTTAACACAACTTAATTTAGGTAATGGTTTTCAAAATATTTTGTTTTATTAGTTTCTCATTGGTAAACACAGTACCGTATTAAAATATCCTTTAGTTTGGTTCCTTTAGTTACATTACTATCAATTAACTAAAAAACTTATTCCTATTTGTCAATTAACTTAAAAAAACTGCTTTACTTAGGAAGGAAATTGGTAATTTTTACTAAAACTTTTCTTTAAGCATAGTTAAATATTTTATATTAATATGGATACAATTTATTTACAGCTTAGGCATAAAAATTTAGTTAGAACCATAATGAGAGCACAAAATTGATATTTAAATGAAAATACATAGTTAATGAGAACCCTGGGATTATTTAAAAGAATACCGTTCTTTTTATTATAATCTAATTAGTTTAACCTGGAGCAACAAATAGAGACTTCCATTGCTAAATCATTATGCTTATGCTTATCTAAGCTAATAGATTAGGAAGGTGAACTTAAAGGAAATATGCCAGCATTAATGTGGAGAAAGAACCTTTCCGGGATATGAATCCAGACCATACCACCAACAAGGGTCAAATGTGATGCAAGTCTAACTAGCACCTTAGACCTCGCGCTCACTGCTGTCGGTAATCTGTCATTAATAAAATAATTTATTATCAACTTGGTAATTTTAAAACTAACTAAATATTCAAGTTTTTAAATCTTGCAGAGGCAATGTTTAAATATTTTTTATATTCAAATAAACAATGTTTTTAGTTTTTTCCTCCTCTTATTTAAATATCATTAGCAAAAAATCTTGTTTTTAACTATACTACTATTTCTATATTAGTAATTTCTTACGCTTATGCAGAGTTGAATACTATTGGTGAGTAATAACACATGACGTAAGCAAACAGATAATAGCGATTACCTATTCACAGAAATGATTGGTAAACAACTAAGGGATATTATGGTCTATACTCTATAAGATAATTATTTTCTTGACATGCAATGATTGATTTATGAGATTTCTCCTTTGTTATTTGAACATGGCTTACAGTTTTTGTTCGAGGTTTCATTACTTTTTTCTTATGTCTTTTCCACAGTCATTGAAACGTTCAGATAGATATTTAGGATACTTAGTTCTCTGTTATGTTACAAGGACCACATGATAGGTTTTTAAAGTAGCCTAACAAACACACTCCTCCCATTTATTCATGAAAAAGAAACAATCACTAGATTTATTATAAGTATTATTGGTCGTCCCAAATTTTAACAAAGCATACAAAGCTAAACAAAGCCGTGACATAGGGAAAGAGAGCCTTGTAAAGGTTCATGAAATGACATTAAACTATGTATTAATTTGTCTATCAAACTTATTATTATATATATTAATAAAATGAAGAGATTTTTTGTCTGTCTTGAGAATTGAGTGATAGCCACAGCATGCAGAGGCTTGAATTTTATTTTTAAGTAGCCCTTTCACACAAAGATGTGAACCGCAGAAGCTGGAATTTTTAAATATAAAATTACCTTCCCCGTACAATCATTAAATTAGAAACATTTCTTCCAGGCAACGTCGGGTAGGGCTTTTTTCAACTAGTATAAAGTAAATAAATTAATGATTAATACAATTTAGTGGTATTTAACTTACCCCCTGATATCCTTCACGTTCCCTTGAGGGTACACCTACCACAATTTGAGAAAAAATTATTTAAAGTAAATAATCAACTTTGTGTTTGAAAAAATAATAATATTAAAATAAGTGGTTCTATACCCAATTTTGCCATAGTTAGTGTAATCAACCATTTTGATTAACTGTCGACATTTTGCAGGAAAAGGAGTTAAGTTGTTCTAAAGTTTTCAATAAACTACCTAAATTATCAATTCCATGATAACAGGAGTAAGAAGATGAATAGTGCCAGTGCTAGCACTAAACGACTTAACCAACGCCAACTCTAACTATCCATTTAGGGTAATAATAACAGATTTAATACTACCACCCGTGTTAGCTGACGTTGACGTAAGATATATTATCTAATGAGAAACAATAATTATGATTAATAATCATCAGAGATTAACATATATAACTTAAAGGATCAGGACGAGAATGGTAAAATTTAGGATACTGCATCGATATCATGTTAAATAAATGGTTGGCACAAATCCAGCCCCGTTGCAACATACCAGGGGGCAGTTTCCTCTTACACTTACAACCCCCCACAACTCCCCACTGACCTATGCTAATGTTGACTAATATTTGGTTGAAACGTTAAACCCTATTATCATTTCCAGGGTACAGTAATCAGGCCATTGATAATGAGAGAAGGTATGAAGCCTAAAGTGCAGTGATAGTGGATATTTTTTTGTAAAAGGGACATATTGAGATCAAGGGTGTTTTTAGAGTCACTTCCCTGGATAAATTATGAAAGTTTGATACCCTTAGAAGCTATTTTAAAAGTTCATCTCATGGGATTTTTTTGAAAATATACTTATTTTAAAATGAATTTAGAGGTTCTCTCATGAAACATTTTAAAAGTTGGATGACCATAGAATATATTTGGCAATTGAATAATTCACTGCGTCTTTCTCCCATAGCATTTCTTGCAATTATGTGTATGCCACGGGATTTACTGCCTGTCCGGACTGTTCGCAACAAACATTATTTCACACAGATCGACTGGAGTGTGTAAAACACCCTGGAGAAACTCATTTTAAATATATGTGTTCAATTGAAGGTACAATTTATGTATAAAACACAGAATAGTTTTTTGATTAAGAATCTTTTAGCCTAGATCAATCAGTCAACAATCAATTTGCTGTTCGTCAAAATAAAAACTTAAGAAACGGTCATATTACGTCTCCACACACTCCCCCACCTATTATATATTTAAACTAAATATTATGGATCTTGACAAAGCTCTTTATATTTCTTGCTCTAAAACAATCTTTATCTTAAAGGGAGTGAATACATATAGATGTAGTCAAACTTATTCCATATTATGGAACAATTTATTTCCAAGAGTTAAGTTAGTCTTACAATTTTCTTTGTCTGTATAACTTTACCCAAGGCTATATATGAAAAGATTTAGTGGATTATTGAAAAGCCCCCAACCCCTCACTCCCAGTCTCTCCTCAGTTACACTGAAACTACTGAAACGTACTTATTCTACCAGTTCGCTTTACAACTTTCCATCAGTCTCTAGGTTTCCTTTTCATCACACCCTTCAAATTTCCAGGTTTCCTCTCCACCCCACCCTTCAAGTCTCCACGTTTCCTCTCCATACCACCCTTCAAGTCTCCAGGCTTCCTTTTCATCCCACCCTTCAAATCTCCAGGTTTCCTCTCCACCCCACCCTTCAAGTCTCCAGGTTTCCTCTGCATACCACCCTTAAAGTCTCCAGGCTTCCTTTCCATCTCACCCTTCAAGTCTCTAGGTTTCCTATCCACCCCACCCTTCAAGTCTCTAGGTTTTCTTTTCATCCCACCCTTCAAGTCTACAGGTTTCCTCTCAACCCCACCCTTCAAGTCTCCAGGTTTCCTCTCCATACCACCCTTCAAGTCTCCAGGTTTCCTTTCCACCTCACCCTTCAAGTCTCCAGGTTTCCTATCCAACCCACCCTTCAAGACTCCAGGTTTCCTTTCCATACCACCCTTCAAGTCTCTAGGTTTCCTTTTCATCCCACCCTTCAAGTCTCCAGGTTTCCTATCCACCCCACCCTTCAAGTCTCCAGGTTTCCTTTCCACCTCACCCTTCAAGTCTCCAGGTTTCCTTTCCATCTCACCCTTCAAGTCTCTAGGTTTCCTTTTCATCCCACCCTTCAAGTCTACAGGTTTCCTTTCCACCTCACCCTTCAAGACTCCAGGTTTCCTCTCCATACCACCCTTCAAGTCCCTAGGTTTCCTTTTCACCCCACCCTTCAAGTCTCCAGGTTACCTTTCCATACCACTTTTCAAGTCTCCAGTTAGTTATACAATCAAGTACATAAAGGGGAGGTAGAATAGCCCCATGGCTTCTTTGGTGCTGACTGGCAGCTTTGAAAAGTTACCAGACCAAATTATGTATCCCTACGCCGAACCATATGATCTGCAAAAACATGTGTTTAGCAATTGTCACTTTTGACGGTCAAAATGTAGGTATATACCTAAAAGTTGACTGTCAGAAGTGAGCTGTGAGCTGTCAGCTAGCACCAAAGAAGCCATGGGGCTACTGTAGATAGGTTGAGTGGTTTAAACTTTCTTTAGAAGCACTCAATTGACTTTAAAATACACGTGTAAGTTGCTTTAAATTATAAAAACTTCAAAACACACGCAATAGGTTTATATTTGACCTCCAATCGCGTGAACACATTTCCTCGTACTATAAAAGACTCACTTGGACAAGGACGTAGAAAGGTGGGGCTCCGGGGGATCTGGACCCCCTGGAATCAACTTTACCCCCCTGAAATGTGTCCACAAATACATATAAAAATAAAATGTTTAAGTTTTTCACTCTTACTACAGTTTTAATTGTAAATGCTATCAACCAAATATTAGTTAGTTAATATTTTTATATTCTCCTTCAAGAAACGCCCTGTAAAATGAGGGGGCTGAATTGTATCTACTCTGAATGGTCTCCGTTCAGACACTTATCAAATAAAGTGTTTTATTAAAATTCCTGAATTGTGTCCACTTTGAATGGTCTCCAATCAATTCCCAATTTAACTAATCGCCCACAAGAAAGCTAAACTTTATTTACTCCTCTTCGTAACTTTAACCAATACTACAATTATTTTAATGTTTCGGCTTTTAATTCATGGAATACCCAAACCATTGATAAAATTCAATTAGAATTTAATGGTTTTATAGTAAAACTTGCAAACAACCTGCGTGTGGGTGACTTTTATAACTTTTTCTTATACTTGTGCACGCGCGTGTCTGTTTATTTTTTATGTTCTTAAGCATTGCTTCTTACAATATGTTCGTTTATACGCGTATGCACTAATTTTATTAATCTGCTAAAGATGAGTAACGTTGCACTCAGATGAATTGTACCTGCATTTGAGCAGTGTGAGAGTGGAAAACTATTTAGGAAAAGTCACTATTAATACACCCGACTGGGATTTGAACTCCGATACCCCCATCCTCGGCAGACTAATCTACTGCGATAATGACACCTTAGACCAAGCGGTCACTGAAGTGGGTATGTATCTGTTCACTTTAGGCTTAGCTCAAAAATAGCTCTCATCATATACGCTTTAACATTATTTTTACTATGATTCATTGTTAAGTCATATTATTTGTCTAGTTATTAATAATAATAATAATATTTAGCACCGCGTCTTACTACCCGTTCGGGTTATACGCTGTCTAGTTATTGTAATTACATATTTAGGGAGCGGATTCCTAGGTGCCATAAATGTTTAAAATAGGCAGGCAAATAGGTATTAAAAAATTGGGATTTAGAGACCCGAATAGGCACTTAAGGAAATGATAGGTGCACAATAAGCAATGAAAAACTGATTTTACTACATGCTATTACCTTCAGCCTACGGGCAATTTTTTTTAGCGTTGCATCATAATTATACTCGTTCATGTTGTATGCGTATGAACTAATTACGTCAGTGTTTATGGGATGAGTAAGGTTTAATTTAGAGAAGGTATACTGAAATCTGTGTAGAACGAGAGGGGAAAACTGTTGAGGAAAATCCACCCTCAATACACCCGAACGGGATTCAAAACCCGAACTACCCGTAATCGGCACTCCAGTCTATTGCTAGAGTGACGCTTCAGACCACCGATTTTCAGACTCAAACTGTGCTCCGCAGAGCTCTTGAACCTGCCTTAATTTTCTCAGGCTCCATGGGGTAATTTACAAAAAATATCCTTTATTTGTTGTTCACACTATAAAATAACATCAGTAATTAAGATCGACCATTTATTCAAATATGAATAAAGTACATCTGCTAGTGTCAACGAATTTGCCTTTAAAAAAGAAAGAACAATTTATAGAAATGTCGACAAATTGTACTTTAAAAACCAAATTTCAGCCGGAATAAATTACAAAATGTTGGATTGAAATATCCATGGAATACCCTAATAGTCAAACTCCAACATTTTCTATCCGTTACGTAACAATATATTTTTGACTAGCTTTTTTAGCCAACATTTTTCATTGTATATTGCTGCAAACACAATGTATTTAGAAACAGGTTGACTATAAAGGATGATCTGCACTTACGGGTGACTTCGAATATTGAAGCACTTTGGATTACCAGAGCCACTAATACATATAGTTATGCTGATTTATATTTGAATTTTTAAATTGGAACTTTTGCACAAGTAGGTAGATGTGAAATGTATTTTTTTCTTTGAATATTTATTCAAGTACTAAGTTATAAAGACATGTAGAATTTAACTGTCGTTGTTAAATGTGAATAATATAATCAAATTTATTTTTTCTGGCTCCTCTGGTCTAAAAAGTTTTGAATCCCCTCTATAAGATCATTGACCTCTGACACGGGTCTACAAGCAATAATTCACATCGCAGTTAGTCAAAAAATACTTATCTAGAATTTCACTAGTGATATTGGTTTTACTGTTGTATATAATGTTTATATAATTTCAAAAGCTTGATTCTACTTTACGTAATACCAAGAGACCAAAGTTCAATTTTTACATTTTCAAAGAATTCAGATTTTTCTTATATAAAGGTTTAAAAAAGGTAAAAACAAATAGAATTGGCTACTATAGGCACAATAAAATTAATATATTGTATTCGTAATTACATAAAATTAATTCTATCTCCCAAATGTCTATATTTCGCTATCAATAAAAGGCAAATCAGCAAAATCCGCTCCCTAGTCATATTATTTGTGTACAGCTCTAGTTGTATGTAGCCCATATCATTAGGGACAATCTTAAATTCATTTAACTGTCTATTTTTGCTAAGAAAAGATTAAAGCCTTAACTTTCCCATCCAAAGAGTCTGATAAAGAAACCAACAATGGCTTTAGTAGCAAGTTTTAGTTTAATTTTCCAACAAGTGATCTTAAAATATTTACCAAGTGTAGGGAAATATTACACTTTTGTTTGGTTTTACCCTTTTTTGGACGAGAATGGCGATCATCAACTCCCTCCCCCTATTTTTACATCCATCTGCATTGGAGTTGAGACCATTTCAATTTACGCACCTCGTCAAGAATGCACTGAGTGGGACTATAGCTCACCTAGAGGAACTACTCTATGTTAGGGGCACAATAGTGTTTACACTCTCATTCACCGGGAAGATATAATTAAATAATTTACAATTGCTTTTTTTTTTTTAAGAAAATGTAAATTAAATAAAAGTTAAGACACGTGTTTTAGAGAAGCCATAAGTATAATTAATAGTGTAACGATACTTATTGTATTTATTTTACAACATTCTCGTTTAAATTAGCCTATGACCCCCACTTCAGTGGTCAAATGGTTTAAGGCAAGACAAGACTCACATTATAATAATGGCTTGTCGATAGTAGGAAGATTGGAGTTAGAATCCCAGTTGGGTGTACCTAGGGTTTTCACTGACCTCAACGCAAATGCTGGTGTACCTCCACTAAATATAGCCTCACTCATCCCTATTATATTACCATATAATCTGAACTGGTAGTAAGAATAAAGCGTATGATATACCTTGTGAGAGTCATGTATGCTAAACACTATCCTGACCCTGCTTTTCGTTGAGGTATATGTCGGGTATCTGAACCAAGGTCTTTAGGTCTCAAGGGGTTGATGGGAATGCACTGTATAAACAAGCCCCCTCTCTCCCCACAACACATTACTCCCAAGTGCAAGTGCAGGTGTGGGAATAGTTACCGCTCTTCGATCAGTCGATAAATGCTGGCTCGGCCTATTACTGTCCAGGGCATGCGCATTACTGTCTGCTCGCCATTACCATCCTGCGACCTTTAATCTGGTCGCTTTGGTGGAACAAGGACCTATGTCTGGACAGCACGCAGGTTATTTGCATTCTTTAAATTGAGGGTCGTTATGAACGTTGCCTACATACAACGTAGTGTCAAGTCAAGCTAGGATTTCACATCTCCATGTATTTACGCTTTATTCGGCGAGTTTTAAAGAGATTATTTTGATAAAAAATACATAAATTCTTTTTTTTTGCACCACGTCTTACTAATGACTCGGGTTATACACTTTTGTATTAATTACGCCAATGGTTTTAGGGATTAGGAAGGCTATAAATAGATTAAGTGTATCCACATTTGCGTGGAAGGAGAGGGGAAGACCATTTTGGAAAAAACAATCCTAAGTATAGCCCACCGAGATTCTAAATTCAATATAAATTATTTTTAAAATAGTCTTAACTTGTCACAAGATTATTTTTTTTATCTTGAAGTGGTTTTTATTGTGAACGATTTTTTCTAAACCCCCTACAACTTGGGTTATTTGGTTTATTCATGAAACTGTCCTGTAGGAATATTCCTGACAGGCTGTAGATTAAAAAAGTCCGTAGAAACATATGCCCAAACAGAATAGATAGTTGGCAAGAAAAATATAATTTTGAAATGTAAGTCAATGCTATAGTAGTAGAGTAAAATAGTAGAGTGAGTGTGTATACTCGTAAGTGGAAGAGAGGAAGTGCTATCAGCAGCTAAACTAGAGGTCTCACCAAAATAACTCAGAATTCACCAAGTAAGCAGTATCATTCGCTTGCACTTTTTAAACAACCCCAATATTAAGAACACACAACTTACAAACTAATAGAATTCTAGAATATACAAAGCACCCAGTCTTCAAACCGTTAATTAATAATCGTTAAAAGTGAAACCCTAATGTTGTTAGTGAGAGTCCTATATTTTTTTAAATATGTTGGGGATTGAGCCCCAATCCTTACGAAGGTATATTATTTGTAAGAATCTCCATGAGACCATTCCCTCTGAAGTTTCCTCTTTATATTTAAATTACATATTTCAGCCGGGTACGCTATGTGTGGATCTCAGACTTGATTGTCACTGTGTTTTTCTCATCCTTTCGCTAAGCTAATGTGGGTGCACTCTCTCGAAAACTAACCTCATAATTTATATCTCTTAAAACGTTTAAAACTAGGTTGTTTTAGTTCCACTAACTACAATCTTGATGTAGTTCTCCGAGGTACTGTCTTGAAGAAGTTCCACTAGCAAATGTTTTGAAATAGTTTCACTAGCTACTGCCTTTAAATAGCCTCGCTAAATACTGTCGCGAAGTGGGTGCGCTAGCTACAGTCTTGAAGTAGTTCCACTAGCTATTGTTTTGAAGTAGTCTCACTAGTTACTGACTTTAAGAAGTTACACTAGCTATTGTCTTGAAGTAGTTCAATCAGTTACTGCCTAGAGCTTGCTTCGCTAGCTACAGTCTTGAATTAGTTCCGCTAGTTACTGTATTGAAGAAGTTCCACTAGCTATTGTTTTGAAGTAGTTCCATTAGCTACTGTCTTGAAGTAGTTCGAATAGCCTCACTCTTGAAGTGGATCCGCTGGCTAATTTTCAATCTGAAATTTTTCCGCAGTGGTGGCTTGATGCTTACAAAGTAGGGTAATAGGATGGACTGGGAGTGGTGGTACCTAGAACGTATTACATATAAGTAGATAGGGGGCCCACATAGAACAATATGACCTTGACTATAAATATAGGCTAATGTATCCTCCTTAATCACCTCCCACTCACCCCCCCTTTCACCCCCTCAACTCACTTACCTCATACCCAGGTGATTGGCCTCTCATTATAACGTCAAGATATTTTGGTTGAACCTTTCTTAGTATTGTGCAATAACTAATAGGTTATCCCCAAGTTACCACTCTCCCCTCCTCCCAGGGTCTCGCACCCAATCCACCAGCGTCAGCTTGACGGAGAATTACTTTCGTCAGATTAAAACATGTTTGACTTGAAAGTGTTGCAATCTATGCGGATCTTTCTCTTCTTAATATAGACGGGTATTTCCCAAGCTAACGGTGCCGGACTAGCGAGGGTGAGTGGGGAGTTTCGACATGATGGAGTGCGATTGGTGACGTTATCAGTGCATGGTCTAAACTACCTATTGGTGACAGCTTTTAGGGGAGTTTTCTACTGATTGAAACAGTCTGACTCAGTCTGTAGCGTCAGACCAATTGAACCTTAGAGTGTTACAATGAGTGTGGGCATACCCCAGTGACGTCACTCTCCCCTCGTTTGACCTACTTTTAATAGAGCTCAATGACCATAGGTACCACCATCAGAATGTTTCAACCATGCTAGTGATTGCGTAATCTTGATGTGACGTCTCGTGGGTATTAGAACAGATATGTTAAAACAAGATCAGAGGTCAATGGTGGTGTCACCAGAATGTCACAACCTTGATTACGTCATCACAATTTGACGTCTGGCACCAGCATTGGGATGATTATTCTAAACATGTGAAACAAAAAATATATAAGTTTATTAGGCATGTGTTTTGTAAATAAAACACAATAAAATAAACACATTTATTAGAATCAGTACTATACATTTTTACACAAATGTCTTAAATATTCGTTCATATGTTGTTCAACAGTTTTTATTAGAAGTGTTAGTAAAATTGTTTTCAGTTCACAATCCAACAAACCGACGACCTTACGTGTATAATAGACAGCACTGATCAGACCCAGGTTTCTAATATGTGTTTCCACCGTAGGCTGTTCGAGGTCGATGACATAGAAGGTCTCTGTTAGCGTATCGCATACATCCATGACGAGTGTGTCGATCAAATAGTTGGAATATCTGTTGACGGATGTCGACCAAATATTCAGTTGGTCAATGGTGAAGTTGATGAGGTCCTACATCCCACAAAGACGTGCTTAACTTGGGGTGAGATAAACAATCCATTTGATCCTGGCGTCATATTTCTTTATGATAACAACCATACGGTCACCGCACATGCGCCTCAGAGAGATTTAATGATTAGTCAAGCCTATCTTCTGAGGAGATTGGCTTTGTTTGAATTTTTTTATACAAACATCTTGTAATTAGTCATCCCTTGCCACTCTATGGGGTCAAACACCACGCAATTTTCTCCACAGTTATCTAGCTGGACAAAGGGTGTCAAGTTGGTTTGACACTCATGCCAACGATAACTCTGTTGGATTCGACTTAATCCAGTGCAAACAACATGTTGAAAATACTGGTAGTGGTAATTGGCCTCACCGGTTCTGCTTAATGCGTGCACATATTTTCAGGTACTTGTTGATTCCCCGTGATGTGGGATCTCTTGGACGGTTACCAGTAGACTGACTTAGATGATTGTCGGATCATCAAATCAAAAAATCAAATAAAATCCAAATAGCATGCTCTGATGCACCCTGAAGGGGAGCACGAGAGCAAGTTCCAACACGTACCGACCAATTGGTCACACCGTGTGGTTCGCAAAAGTTGGAAAGCGGGTTGTCACGTTCGCGAAGTTCTAAAATAAAGAAACCGATATTAAATATTAACATTGGGGGG
>CABEEJ010004352.1:19338-44201 GCA_901482245.1 Timema douglasi
TTGAAAAACCGAATCAGGGTTTTTAGAGTTACGTGCGGAGACACTACTCTATGGGGGGCTGGTGAGAGCCTCCCAAACCACTGTTGTCACATCTCGCTTATCCGAGCAGGGCTTTGGGACGTCTATGGCACCCACCAGGGTCGATGACGTAGTTCCCAAGCCCCTGGATAAGAGGATTGGTGGCACCGGGAAGTCTGGCGTAGAAAGACTGCGCCAGTCCCCGGAAGTGGTCCTTGATGGTAGGCATATCCAGGTCGCGGTGTAGAGTCTCATTCCGGACATACCAAGGTGCGCCCACAATGATCCTCAGACACACGCTCTGGAATGCCTGCATCCTCCTCATATACGAGTCCGCCAGGTGGCCCCAAGCGGGACACGCATAGTCGAGGATCGGTCTGAGCAGCTGCTTGTACAGCGTCAGACCGTTCCTTGTAGACAGGGCGCTACGCCTGTTGAGCAGTGGGCCTAGGATTCCCAGCCTTTGCCTCGCTTTGTTTAGTCTCTCGTGGCAGTGTAGTCTCCAGGTCAGTTTGGTGTCCAGCGTAAGTCCCAGGTACTTAGCACTGTCCGCCCATCTGATCTGTTCTCCGAACAGCCGGAGTGGAGCCGGCCTGTAGTACTTTCTTTTCCATGTGAAGAGCACTGCGGTGCTCTTCTCCACGTTAATACTCGTTCTCCAGGTAGTCAGCCACCCCTCCAACTGCGTCAGGTGCGTCTGGAGTCGCCTCTCCACCAGCTGCCCTCGCCACGACTCCGCTACTAGAGCCGTGTCGTCCACATACAGTGCCAACTCGGTGCCTGTGGATTTTTGAATATCATTCACATACAGACTGAAGAGCACAGGGCCCACCATGGAACCCTGCGAACCGTTAGGACTCTCTTTTATAGTGGCCACCAGTGGAGGGGGAAGAAAGGATGCACGCTGATTGGACGCAGTCCCTTAAGGGGCAGCGGAAGCTGACGTCTTGAAGAATGAATTGTAATATCTCGGAATATTGACATCGTTCTATGTGTTATTGGTGGGTGAGAATATGACCACGAGTCTGCATTTTAAATTTGTGGGCACAATAGAAAAGGTTGAGTTCATGAGACAGTAATGGACACAAATGGGTTAGACTATGCCTGGAATCTCTACCGTGCTATGACACCAACGTGATTTTTTTTCTTACAAGTACCAAATGCGACTTTATACGTAGGATAAAACCAATAAATGTCAAACTACCCCTCATTTACCTTGACGTAAACGGTTTCTGCACGCTGTGTGGCACGGAAGATGAGGGACTCGATTATGTTGTTATCCACATCACTATTATTCCAGGGAACTCCATGTAGGCTGTTGGCAATATAGTTGGCTTGTTTGTTTTAGCTCCAGGGGATAGTTCCTATTAGACGTAAGGGGGGTTGAACACCTATTGGTGAAGTAATGTTCTGCATGCTGATAAAACACTCAGTTACTTGACAATAAGCACTTGTCGTTGATGTAGCTCTAAAAATATAGAATGACGTCCAGAATTTAAATGACTGAGAAATGTGGCGAGACGTCACTTATATTATCAGCCAGAATCAGCCACCACTTTTTGTCTTTGTCAGTGGTAATGATGCTATAAAATTAACCATACACTATACATATGACGGTTTAGACGAGTGCCCGGGTGAATATGCCCTTAGTTATCATCCACTTGTGCTCCATCAGTTTCAAATGCGAGGACATTTGGTTCAACAGATTAGTCATGACATCAGTAAGGATAGGGAAAACATGTTTAGTCACGTCTAAAACTCCCTGACAATAAGGCCCTGGTAGTGCTCAAAAAATACCCGTCCAGACTACGATTCACATGTGGAGGGTAGGGCTCTTGACGTCACCGGAAAAGTTCCGGACAGATTGCAACACTCTTAACTCAAACATGTTTTAATCTGCCGAAAGTCCCCACCAAGCTGGCGCCAGTGTATTGGGTAAAACACCCTGTGAGGAGGATGGGAGATGACGTCACGGGGGAGAACTTATCAATGACCACACATTACCAGAGAAGGTTTTACCAAACTATCGTGACGTTATAATGGGAGTTCAATGACTGGAGGAGGTGGTTAAGAGGGTGAAGGGAGTGAGGGAATGGGGGTTAGGGGAGGTGGTTAAGGAGTGTACATTATATTTATAGTCAAGGTCATATTGGGCTAGCTGTGGAGCCCCCTATCTACTCGTACATATATAAAGTCATCAAATAGCGTGTTGGGGTTGAAGGGAAAAGTTTTTAGAAAATACCTAGGCAAACCTTAACACTATTTTAATTTTCTCATTGATTGTACAAATAAAGCACATTCCAAACTAATAATGACAATTAGAGATGAAAATATTTGGGTAACATTTACAGATAGATCAATCCCATATGTATACTTATATATAATATTCAAGAATTAATTATTTTTTTAGCATAGGGTCTTACTACTCGTTTGGGTTATATGCTTGTGCACTAATTACCCTAGTGGGTTTTGGGATTAAGAAGGCAATATAAGAGGAAAAGTACTCACATTTACGTGAAAAGAAAGTGGAAAGCAATTTCGGATAAACCATCCTCAGTATACCGGATTAAGATTCGAAACTCGATCTCCCCGTCATCGGTATTCTAGTCTACTGTGAGAGTAGCGAGTTAGACCATGTGGCCACCGAAGTGGGTGAAGTATTGTCAGAAAATCCTACGTTAGTGACACATTCAACCACCAACCGCTTAAGATGATATGTGAGTGTGAGAATAGAGCCGGAATTGCTGTTATTGCTTTATTATAACTCATTCAATGACGCTGGTTACTTGGTAAACTCAAAGATCCTTTCAGAAGTGGGTTTAATCTTAGCCATTATATTATTTGCACCTAGGCAAAATTGACTATAATTTAAAATTATCTATTTATTCTTTACTATTTTATATGGCCATATGATGGTTCCATGGACTTTTTTAATGTGCATATAGGCAGGAAGATTCACACTATTTATTTTCGTGAATAAACCAAATAGTATGCATGAGCTGTACAACATTAAAAAATATGTTTGCAAAAAAACTACTTCAAGATAAAAATAAATAATGTTGTGAGAGTGTAAAACTATTTTTATAACTAATTAATAACTCATGGTTTTCGCTGCATTGCTATTTTTCTAAAACGCTCTTGGTAAAATATAAATATAGCATCATTAGGAAATACTATTTTGATGGTTAGGCAAATCCTAACACTTTAAAAAAATTGAACATTTTACGAAAGAGACTTTTTTTTCTTTCACATCTTTAGATGGACCATCATAAATACCAGTGATATTCAACCTGGGATTAAGACACTTTAAGGGGTGCGTGCAATTGTATATATAATGCCAATGATAAACACTGGACAATCAGAGCCATATTCAAGGTTAGCACAAGTGACCCGAACATGCGAAATGGAGCGACACTTTTATTTCAGATGTAGATTATAGAATATGTATGACTTTCATTATGAACCAACAACTTTAGTGGTATGAAGTTGAAGAGAAATTATATCTGGGGGCACGTGAACAAAATAAATGTTGAATGCCACCACCTTGAGACCGCTGCTCCTCAGACTTAGACCGCCAGTTAAGCTGTTGTTGTTCCGAGAGCTCAATCGTCTGACTTGCACACAACAGCTAGCGAGGTTAAAGGTCCCTCCATGATGTTCGGCAGACACACAGAACTACGTCAATAGTAGTAAAAAAAAATATTGTTTCTAATAATAGATCCATGGCAGGTATGGTAATTCTTCGTTGAATTGAATATTGCTAAAATGGGTATCTAGTTAAATAGGACTGTGATATTAATAGCAAGGCTTCTGTCAAAGATGACTGATCCAGATTGGTGGGCACGTGGGCTAAGGCGTTGTTTAGTTTGATGGAGATGGGACGGTTGAGATTCAAATTCTCTCCCGGTGTATAAGACTGCTATTCCTAAATGGTTTTATAACCTTCAGCCACGCAAATGTGGGTACCTTGCCTCTCTATTTTTATCTTTACTCTCCTTTCCCTTTTATAGTAAATAAGCGGATAGCCCAGATGGATAGTAAGACGTTGTGAATTTTGTTTATGTGTAAAACAGAACTTTTATTTATTATTCTTACACTCAAACTGTAACCTGATTTAATAAAGTGGCGAAGATTAAGACGGGACTGTTTCTATGTCAAGTGTTTGTTAGATTATTGTGTTTTTTGTTCCTAGGGATGCCCGACTTAAACGAGAGGTGGCAAGATGAGCTCCCCGTCACTAATGGATCAATTTATCAATTTATTTAATTATTAAAATATGTCATCTACAAATAAAGCAAACATGTTATCCCATCTTACATTACGTGTGAATTATGATGATATTTGTAATCTTTTGATTTCTACGATAAGTGTATTTCAAATGTAATCTGAATTAATTTTTCTCGAATTGCTAATTAAATCTCCACACTAACATCCATGCAATTACTATTTGAATAAAAAAGTTAAAAATTTCAAGTATGGAAACTACTTTATATATTATTAACATTTTATTCACGTGGACTTTACATTTTAGTTACTTAGTCCTCTCTCCATATTAGGATATTTTTTATTAGATAAATGTTTACTAAATGGTTTATCACTCTTCCTACACGTAAATGAAGGTAGGCCTACATTGACTTTAAAGTTATATCTTCTTCATACCTAAATTATTAGCGTGATTAAAATGTGCAGTCTTTAGCTCAGACGTAAAAAGAGACGAAGTGGAGGAAAAAAAAATCATTTATGCAGCTTTCAATTTTGACAGATATTTTAAATGTCCATAAAATGGGAATAAAATACGTTTTATAAAGTGAAAATCAACAAAATATTGTATATTTTCCAAACAAACTATCGTACCTAAATTAGGCTATACTGACACATACAACCCTGCTGCCCCGATATTTACTAATTGTAGCCCGTAAAAAGAAGGAAGAACTAAATATCTTCGTCAGTAACACCCAGAAGTAAACCAGGGTCCCCTGGACTTGCTACCAAGCTTTTTAATCACCCAGTCACAGGGAAAATTGACATTATTATATTACCTGTACATGGGCCGTACTCAGAAATCGAGCATGGAATGTAAATGTGCGTCTTACTACCCATGCGGGATTTCCTCATATTCACACAAACGGGCTAAGAAAGAGGAAGGTTAACTGTAGAGTAAGTTAGCTCTCATTATCTGGAAGGTTTGTGGAAAAGATTGGTAAAAAAACACCCTCAGTACACCTGGCCTGGTTTCGAACCTTGATCTCCATCTTCATCAGACTAGGCAAGATTGATGCCCTATGTTTTAAGGGAGGGAGATGATTTAGTGGGAATTAATTAAAACATTTTATGAACGTAAGCTAATTATATCAAATGTACTACCCCAAAGGAAACATTTTGTATTTGTTGGTTTATATATTATCTTATTTAACTTTAAGTGGGACCGGATTTGAAGAAGCTGTCAATATTATTTTTAGAACTTAGATACCGTAATTGTTTATTTTAGTTTAAGTCCACCTAGATGGCTTAAGATGAGGGGGAAGGTGACGCGAGAAAAGACCAGTGTTTTCAAAGTTTTATGTCAAAACATTATTTTGGTCAAAATCATATCGAATAATTCTCCAGTAGTGATGATATCAATAGTTGTTGAATATCTGTCAAGGGTGTTCTGGAATTAAACTTAAAAATTTTTCTCTTAATTTAAAAAGTTTCTCGTCAAATACCACTATGCTTATGATGGATATTCAAAAACTGTTGTTATCACTATATGTATAGAATCAAACTCTATGTTTCTACTGGTGCAATATTTGATTTATTTTGGCAAAAGATTTTGCAATAAAATTTGCAAAAATACTGGCCTGTTCTCACGTCTCCTACAATTCCGCCATAAAGATTTCGTAAAAAGTCGTAATTTGTCAATTTTTTTTGAACAAAATCAATGACGTATTTTTAGTTTTAATTTGCATCACCCAGCTTCATTTTATTTCCATAGTAAAGTTAAAAGGAATAATATTCATATACAGAATTAAGAGAAATACAGATTAATGAGGTCCTAATTATCAAGGTATTACTATATTTAAAGAAATATACTCGCGCTTTCATGGAGGGAGAATGAGAAACTATTTTTTTTAAACCACCCTTAATTCACCTGGCCGAGATTCAAACCACCACTCCTCCGTCACAGTCAAACTAGAGTAGACGAGCCTGACACTTAGCCCGCGTACCCACAATTGCTGGGAAATAAATAGTATAAGACTAGAATTTCTTCAACGTACATATACATCCTATTACAATTTCTTTAATATATGCATAGGTCTGTAAACACACTCATGGAGGACTTAGGAGCCACATTTGTTTGATATTGAATTTTTTAATTGGGAGTGAGAAATAATTATACTAAAATGCAAAGACCAACTTAATAAAATGTTGATGATGTATTGAATTCATCCAGGGTTTTCATAGTTGTTTCAAGGGACATCGAGAAAAAACAACCAAATTTTTAGTTTACACTTATAGTAAACAAGAGAATACAAATATTATTCTTAGTTCATATATGAATAGCTACTTGATTTTAATGTAAAACAGCGTAATTTAAATATTTTAAAATTTCATACATTTCCGTAAGAAAATAAATATATACACACATATTCAACAACCAAACAATATTTCAGTTTCAAACCAAACGGACTAATACACTTGAATCTAAAAATGTTTATAAGACTAGACTCGATTAAAAAAAAAATTAAAAGTTTGTGTATAATTTTTAATTTTGTGTTTAGTGTGCACTATTTGAACATGATTTTATTTCTTATCAAACTATTGGCAAAGTTGGTGTCCCTGCTATTAGACCTCGAAGGCCAATCCAACTGAAGAGTCACACCATGCCACTGTTGTGGCCTCTCCTTGTGCCGGTGGCAATGAGAGGAAGATTTACGTCCTCCTCTGACATAATACCTTGTAAATCATTGGGCTTTAAGCTCCACCCTTGATACTGTGTGACCATTAGACGATGATGACTACTTCACATAAGTAGAAAGTGATTGATGACATACCAATATAGGAAGAAAATGAAGATAAATTTAAATTAGATCAGCAGTTCTGTAAACAGTAAACCTCACTCCCTACATGTTATTATCGTTACTACAGTCTTACTAGTAGTTCTGTGAACAGAAGACCTCGCTCCCTCCATGTTATTATCGTCACTACAATCTTACTAGTAGTTCTGTGAACAGTAGACCTCGCTCCCTCCATGTTATTATCGTTACTACAGTCTTACTAGTAGTTCTGTGAACAGAAGACCTCCCTCCATGTTATTATCGTTACTACAGTCTTACTAGTAGTTCTGTGAACAGTAGACCTCCCTCCATGTTATTATCGTTACTACAGTCTTACTAGTAGTTCTGTGAACAGTAGACCTCCCTCCATGTTATTATCGTTACTACAGTCTTACTAGTAGTTCTGTGAACAGTAGACCTCCCTCCATGTTATTATCGTTACTACAGTCTTACTAGTAGTTCTGTGAACAGTAGACCTCCCTCCATGTTATTATCGTTACTACAGTCTTACTAGTAGTTCTGTGAACAGTAGACCTCCCTCCATGTTATTATCGTTACTACAGTCTTACTAGTAGTTCTGTGAACAGTAGACCTCCCTCCATGTTATTATCGTTACTACAGTCTTACTAGTAGTTCTGTGAACAGTAGACCTCCCTCCATGTTATTATCGTTACTACAGTCTTACTAGTAGTTCTGTGAACAGTAGACCTCCCTCCATGTTATTATCGTTACTACAGTCTTACTAGTAGTTCTGTGAACAGTAGACCTCCCTCCATGTTATTATCGTTACTACAGTCTTACTAGTAGTTCTGTGAACAGTAGACCTCCCTCCATGTTATTATCGTTACTACAGTCTTACTAGTAGTTCTGTGAACAGTAGACCTCCCTCCATGTTATTATCGTTACTACAGTCTTACTAGTAGTTCTGTGAACAGTAGACCTCGCTCCCTCCATGTTATTATCGTTACTACAGTGTTACTAGTAGTTCTGTGAACAGTAGACCTCGCTCCCTCCATGTTATTATCGTTACTACAGTCCTACTAGTAGTTCTGTGAACAGAAGACCTCCCTCCCTCCTTGTTATTATCGTTACAACAATCTTACTAGTAGTTCTGTGAACAGTAGACCTCGCTCCCTCCATGTTATTATCGTCACTACAATCTTACTAGTAGTTCTGTGAACACTATACGTAATTACATTCATGATATTAAAGTTACTTTGGATTTAAAGTTGAAATATCTCCTATAATTTAGCCTTAGGTTTTAATGAGATATTTTCTTTGGTGATCAAATTAGACAGAAATAAATGGTACGTAACTCCGCGCGGACTTTCTCGCTCTATTGTTTGAAAATGTAGATATTTACTTAAAACTCGTAATATATGTGAAACGAAATAAAATACATTAGCAACCCAAAACATAAATTGCACTATGGTTATGTAACACTTTTTTTTAGTCCAGGATTTAAAATTTAAAATTTTGTTTTTAAAGAATTAATGCCCTCATTTCTATGTTTGGACCGATAAAAAGATCATTGTTGGCTCCACAAGGGTCAACACTTCGTATTAAAATTTCAACTTCCAGTTAAAATTTTTGACATTTTATTAGGTGTTGCAAATATTCATGCCATCGAATTGCTATTAAATTCCTCATTTATAAATTTTGACCAATAAAAAATGTAAATATTGACTATTGAGTCTAAAATGAGATATAGAACATTGTTGTACAAACATTTATCCTAAGAGGTTTAAGGAAAAACAAGATAAGCTTTTAGAGACTTACTTAAATATATTAATTACTATCTGGCATTGGAGATTTATTGCGTTAAAACTTAAGTAGTATCTCTTTACAACTAAAGCTCACTAAATTGTATTAATATATTTGCCAATATCTCAGAAACTGTTATATTTATTAAAATATATTTCATATAAAAGTTTTTTAATTTTTAATAGTACTACAATTTTGCAATGATAAGTTATTTAGTATCTCAAATAGTTGCGGAATACGGAAGTTTCTGGTTCTGTAAAATACCCAAAATTCTTTTTCATGTTAAAATGAAAATAGCCAGTTTATTCATAATCTTAATTAACGCCTAGAAATGAATTTTAATCAAAACCATTAAAGTCGATTTTGAGAAAATCGATTTTTTCTCTTTTCACCCTTTCTTAAACTACTCTTAATTTTAAGTTTAAGCAGACACATAGATTGACGTCATTTCAAATACCACTTTTTAGGGTTNGGGGTCTTGAGACGTTGACATCCATCAACATTTCAGGTTAGATTTTCTTTAGTGGTCGCAATACCAGACCGGAGCACTTAAAGTCATTTTGCCGAAATATCGAGAGAAGCTATTTTGTTTGGAATATTTAGAAATGAAATTTAATCAAAATCGTTGGAGCCAATTTTGAGAAAAACTACTTTTTCTCTTTCTTTCCTTCAGTAAACTACCCTTAATTTAAGGGTTAGATATCCAATTCCAAACCCCCTCGGGGCAACCCTATGAAAACCCTAGATACCAAGTTTTAGTTTAGGCTCTAGTTGGAGGTACAGATAGACAGACAAACTGGTGGTAAGTAAAAAACCAAATTGGATTCGGGGGGACATGAAACCTCAATATTCTAAAAACCTTGAGTTCAATTTTTTTGACGATCACAATACTTTATCTACCTGTAAGGTAGTGGGAAGTAAAAAATTAATTCTATATTCAGATAATAGTCGCTGTCAAAGTAGTTTAAGATATTAGTCTTGCAAATCACGTAAAATAAACACACCCACATATATTACATTATACATAGCTTGGCCTAGGTTTTAATAATGTCCCCACCAAATTGAGTGAAAATAATTTACACATTTGGCAATAATTACACAACAAACAGACATACATTTGACATGCCAAACGGTTGAGTTAAAACATTAATTCCGTCGGTCAGAAACTAAATTCAATTTGAAAATTTTGGCAAATAGGCGTAGATATTTTATTTTAGCCACATGGGTGGCCACATGGTTTAAGGCGTCACATTCTCAATATGATGGATTTCCTGTGACGAGGAGGACGAGGCTCGAATCTAGGCTTGGTGCACCGGATGGTGGTTGGACTAGGGTGATTTATATTTGTATATATATCATCCTCCCACTCATACGAATATGGGTCCAGTTCCTTTAAGCAGTCTTTATAATCCTTAACCTTTAGATTAAGCCGCTTATAGTTTTGGTTTCAAACTTAATGTAATATAAATGATTACTTCTCTAACGTGTGTGTGAGTATTAGAATGACTGACCTTGTGGTGTGGTGAAGGGCCACTTTTACTAGAGATGGACATGACAAAGAATACTCGCCTATATTCCATTTACCGTAGGAATTGACTTCTGAAAGGCCCTTTTCCCTACCATAAATCTACTATATAGTAGGATATTGGTAGGAAAAGAGACCTTTCAGAGAGTAATTCCTACCGTGAGTGGAATATAGTTAGGTGCTAGTATATTTCCCCCCACTGATTATCCGTCCAGACTAACGCAAATTAATCAATGGTAGGGATGTGCACGCTACAATTTAGAGGAAGTGTGTCCATATTTGCCTTGAAAGGAGTGGGAAATCAATTTGAAAAACATATTAATGAGCGTGAAATTTAGTTCACAGGCCCACAAATGTCAATAGGGTGCTGTTAAAAAAATATATTCTTTTAGGAGTTCTATGCCAGATGCAAGCCTACGGTCTTAAAACAACCGAAATTAATTTTAAAACATTATTATGACATTTATTTCCCTCTTTTTTAAATGTTAAGTTTGTATTTATTAAAAAAAACCACAACTATTGTTTGACTTCCATTCCGATAAGAAATTTCGTTGCCAGGAAACGGATGATATTTAAATTTTCAAACAGGAGACATGGTCGTTGATCACAAACAACTAAAATTACAAGAAGAGAAAATGCGACCATATGATTCATTGAGGGCCCTTAGCGGCCAACTTCCACCCTTTCCTGTCATTAGGGCCCTAGGGACGTATCACGGACAGGGATCTAGAGAAGAGTTAACAGGTCAGACCTTTCGGGAAGTTACTTTACCTTCTTTTTACCTTCCCATTCAATGCAAGCGTATCACTAACAGTTTGTGAATGAACAACTTTTTTATAATCACCGCGTCTTACTACCCTTTCGGGTTATACGCTCATGCAATAATCACGATAGTGGCTTTAGGGACGAGGAAGTTTATATTTAGAGGAGGTGTACCCACATTTGCGTGGAGGGTGAGTGGAAAACTATTTTAGGAGACACCCCATAAGTACACCCAGCCGAGAGGAGTACTTTGATCTCCCCGTTATTGGCAATCTAGTCTACTGCGAGGGTAACGGGTTAGACCATGCTGCCACCGAAGTAGGTAGCAACATTTTAAAGATTTTTTCTGTACCTGGTCTTACTACACATTTAAATTACACTAATTAGTTAAGGATGAGGAATGTCAAATTTGGAGGAAATTTGCCCCCATTTGCCTTTTGAGGGGTAATGAAAAAATATGTAGTCTATAAAATAACACCCTCAATACACCCCAGCTGGTACTAGAACCCTGACCTCCCCGTCACCATAACACCAAATTACGTTTATGATCCTGATATTTATTCAGCGTTTTTACTGGTGCGGTTATTTATTAATTAAACTACACTGGATGTCATCTTTGAGGTAACTGCATAGCTATTATCGGGAAACAGACTTGTCATGCTCTTGATTTTATGTGGGCAATAAATATACAAGTTTCGCAGCGCTGGTGTGTCGATGTTGCCAGTAACTCCTTACCTCAGCACACCAGCTCTTCACATAACTGAGAGTGAAGAGATTTGGCCACAGTTAACCGAGAAAGCGAAGATAAATATTTTCTAGATAAGACCTGCGGCTGCGTCAGAGATGATATTCAGGGAAGTTTTTATATCCAGAACGAGTTGAACGGAATCAGATTTAAAAAGAAAATGAACACTTCAGCTGAGGCGGCAGCGTGACTGCCTAGTGAGCTTATAATCCCGAGTTTGATACCCCGTACGGACGATAACTTCATCATTGTTGAAATTGGGGTTCTCCCCTTTCTAATAGCGGCGGACAAAGGGTTATGTTTGTTCTATACTGACGTGGTGCTAATAATAATAATAATAATAATAATAATAATAATGTTCTATACTTTTTTTTGTTGACATAATCAGTTGGCTAAGAAAGTGTAGGTCTATATTAAATACTCATAGGGAAAAATAAATACTTTTATACACTTTTTAAAGGCCATGATTTGGTTTTGTGTTACTTTTTTGCTATACCTTTGAAACGGATTAACACATTTCATTAGGCCTCTTTCTTATAGAAAAGAGAATTATTTAGTGCTCCATGTTATTGGTGGTGATAAAGAGTGATATCACCCCCTCCAGTGATTAGATAGTCTCAATCAGTGGAGTTAAACTAATTTCCACAAAACAAGAAGTTTAAATTGCTTTAAAGCTTCGCGGGGAAATCGGGGTACAAATATACCTGTCGTATGCACGGAGAGTAGTTTTCCCTAAATTGTTTTACACTCTAACTCTACGAAAATGTAGATACACTTCATCTAAAATCAACCTTACTCATCCTTAACACCTTAGCGTAGTTAGATTTTTCTTAGCACCACGTTTTACTAACCATCCGGGTTATACGCTTATGTACAAGCTACGTTAATTGGTTAGGGATGAAGAAGGTTAAATTTAAAGGAAGTATATACCACGTGGAGAGAGAGTGGGAAACCATTTAGGAAAAACCACCCTTAGTATACCCGACCGGTATCGAGCTACAATCTCCCCGTCATCAGCAGTCTATTCTATTGCTTGAGTAGCGCCTTAGACCAAGCACCCACTGAAACAGTTCGTAATTATTTAATGTGCGTGTAACCCGAAAATGTAGTGAGTCGCTGTGACAAAATAGATAAGTAGACCTAGTAATAACCGGTAAATACCTGTAGGCCTATTCATTATGTCTATATTGAAAGCAGTATAGTCAATTATAATCCAATGAAATTAAGAATGACGCAGTAAAAATGGTTCTACCGGTGTTAATGAAACGGGCCTCCTGCCTATGTATATTCATGACCTAACCAGACAAGAGAACAAGAACACATCTAGCGCTGATGTGACGCAGATACTGAAGGGTTGACTCCATTTTTGTTTGTTGTTCTTTTGGCGGGGGTAGAGCGGAAGTTAATCTTCCTCTATGCCTTCCGCTTTTGTTTTCTTTCATTCTTTTATCGGAGTAGTGCCATTGTTATGTTGAAATCTGTTGTAATTTGGTGGGGAGGAGGGGGTGTAGGGGAGGGCGTGGTGCACAGGAAGCTACTGATTCCTCCCCTCTAACCCCTCTTTTCAAGCTCCCCTCCCACTGGCCCCTTAAAGTCATTCTCATTGTTACTGCCTGCCTGACGCTCATTGAAAAACCCACAGCCTTGTTTCATTCTTTAGACTTGAATGTCCACGATGATGCAATAATAATAATATTACACTTTTCTGGACTTGGCTCTATGAGAAATGTACGGAAGTTATTAATTTAAACCCCGCCCCTTCTTTTTTTAAATGTAAAGTAGTTAGGAAATAATGGTAGGGTCACTTGTGATTTAAGAATTAATATTAGAATGCTGAAGTAAATCTGAGGTAATCCAGTCTAGAAAGAATCATTCATCTTGTTTTAAAAAAAAAATCCGTTTCCTTTTAAGTTAAATATGTTCATGATATGAGCTAAGTTTGGTTTAACAACGTGAGCTTTAAAAAGTGTCGCATGTTTTATAGTTAGAAAAAGTTTTTGATACAAATCAAGTGGTGGGGGATTGGTCACACTTTACTAAAGCAGAATGGAACTTCTGAGAAGTCTGTCTTGGATCGGAACCGAGAAGTTAAACGGAAGCTTGGTCGGCGGTCGGCCCGAGTAAACCTGGATGAGGACTGCCTGTTGAAGAAGACAGTTCACACTGAAAGCTTAGCTAAGCTGAACTAAGATAAGATTTTCTCTACTATGCTGTGCTAAGGTTCTGTCAGCTTGGATTCACACTCATAGCTAAGCTAAGCTATGGTTTCTCTTTTCTCTCCCGAATTTACTGTGGTTTATTTAATCTATGGTTTGCTCCAATGAAGTTAAATTATGGCATCCTCCAAAATGTATTGTTTGAGCTCAGATGATAACTCTGAGGAAGAGGCGCTACTGCTAATAGCAGCTGTTTTGGAAGATGAAGAAAATGTAGGAGGTGGAGCGTAGCCCAAACTGCGTTATGCGCATGCGTAACGTAAGATGGCTCAAGATGGAATCTGGAAGAATTGCTCGGCCAACAATCGGATATAAAAATATCCCGGCGTAGCAAGGCATAGCCTAGCTTAGCTTTTTGTGTGCACTGTAACAATACAAGGGCTATATTGTACAATCGAGGCACCACCCAATCCGATGCTGCATAGACTATCGTCCGATTCATACTACCCACTCCAAGAAACGTCGACATTCATTCAAATCATCTACAATAGTATTATTCACTATTGTAGTTCCATGTCACTTCAAGCAATGTACAAACAATATCTTTCAATATAATTCACTATCAACTCTATACAGTGTAAACTGTTCATATACGTACGCTCTGGATAGACTGGCTTGCACAGCCTAGTAACCTGGCTGACTTCAAAACGTACTAAATCGAGGAGCAGGGCAACCTTGCCTTGATGTATCAACACTTGATGTCCAGACCTGCCTGACTTAGATGCATCTGATGGGCGTTTTTCCTGCACACCTGGCGAAAAGAGGACGCAAATATGGCTGCCCTCTGTGGGTGGGTTGGAGCAACCATCACCTATTCTCTGAAGTCAGCAGCCAATCAGTCAAATAGATGTTTTGACAACAAACTGGAGAAGCGTCTACACGAAGTGGGATGACCAATCAGCGACCTACAAGCAAGTTGGCGTACGTGCCAAGGAAGGCATGCCCCTTCATGCTGCGGCGTCACCCGGCTTAAAATAGACTATTCCTACTAAAATTCCTACGCAGTTAGCTCACTATATAATATGGATGTTGGGAAGATATTATTTGACTATTGAATTCGGCACCGGCGAGGATGGACCTCCGTTATATTTATTAAATGTTTGACTATTGAATTCGGCACTGGCAATGATGGATCTCCGTTATATTTATTAAATGTTTGACTATTGAACTCGGCACCGTAGAAGATGGACCTCTGCTAGATTTATTAAATATTGTACTTTTGAAATCTACGCCATGATGGATGGACTGTAGTTATTATTTTATATCGTCAGGAGATTACTTCTAAAATTCTGGACACTGTAAAGGAAAGTTTAAATACTCTGTTAATATTTTTTGTTTGAATTATGGAACTCTAACTATTTAATTTAATTTTGTTTTAGTCGAGATAGGTTGATATTTGTTTATTAGATGTGGGCATTGTTTAAATTCTATTTTCTAACTAAATGTAACTTCAGTTTCATGTCGCCAATAAGGGCTTGTTTCTTAAAGATGTTAGTAATTTCTCAATGTTTGCTGGTCTAAATTAACGTAATGTTAATTGAAATATATTAAAATCAAATATCTTAATTATCTGGACTTTCCGTATTATTCTTGCTTTTTGTTGTCGTACATTTAAATTCATTTATTTACAATTCAATATTTTGTGTACCGTAAATTTGGCAAACTTCTAATGTTCATTAACTTAATATCATTGTTAGACTTTGTTTAGTAGTTGAACGATGCCGATTCAAGTAGTCCCGCGTGAGTTTGCATTAGGTTTGAGATGTTAAACTCTCGTGTATATTTTAACGTAATGTTTGTAGTTAAAATATGTATTGTAGTACTTGAAGGTACTTTCATTTTGTGTAAAATTTAATATTTAAAGTCTTGATATTTAAAGTAAAAGTATGTAAAATAATGAAATAACTTTACTTTGGAGAGGTTAATGTTTTAGTAGTGTCTGTAGATATTCAGACGCTTTTGTAACAATTTAGAAAGGCTCTTCAAGCTTTTTATTTTTTTCTTGGATAGATATTGATTTACTGTTTATTAATAGCTTTATTGATATAATGCTAACTTGGTCTAATTGCATTAATCTTCTTTATTAGGTTTGAGATGTTAAACTCTCGTGTATATTTTAACGTAATGTTTGTAGTTAAAATATGTATTGTAGTACTTGAAGGTACTTTCATTTTGTGTAAAATTTAATATTTAAAGTCTTGATATTTAAAGTAAAAGTATGTAAAATAATGAAATAACTTTACTTTGGAGAGGTTAATGTTTTAGTAGTGTCTGTAGATATTCAGACGCTTTTGTAACAATTTAGAAAGGCTCTTCAAGCTTTTTATTTTTTTCTTGGATAGATATTGATTTACTGTTTATTAATAGCTTTATTGATATAATGCTAACTTGGTCTAATTGCATTAATCTTCTTTAGCATTAATGTATTCAACTATGTTTTTCTTCGTTCTAATAGATAATTGAAGAGATTAAGGTCACTAAAATTACTGTTTGTTATTTTTGAATATATTAAACTACTCTTTACATTTGACTCTTGCTTATTCTATTTTCTCTTTAATATTGTTATGTTAGATGACTCCCTCTTATCCTTGTAGTAGTTTTTTTAGTGGCCTATTGCTACGAGGTAATAACCAGAGAAAGAGGGTGTAACAGAACCAACACATTTCAATATAGTTATAGTCTGCTATTTTTCTAAACAGTTAGCAGAGCAAATATTAGCTTAGCTTTCAGTGTGAGCCAGCCTTTAAAAGATGGAAATACTGGGATTGGAATCAAGAACCTGTCCACCAAGAAGGATGGAGGGAGATCTTACTTGAACGTACTACGTTCAACTATGAGTAACAATCAAACATTAATTAATAAAAAATAGTAATAATATCAGCACCCATCTTGAATATATTTTATTTTTAGCACAACGTCTTACTACTCGTTCGGGCTTTACGCTTATGTACTAATTGCACTAATGATTTTAGTGACTAGGAAGGTTATATTAAGATGAAGTGTACCTGTAATTGCATGGAGAAAAAGAGTGGAAAACAATTTTGGAAAACTCACCCTCAGTACATCTGACTAAGATTCGAACCTCTATCTTCACGTTTTCGGCGGCATAGTCTACTAAGAGGGTAACGCTTTAGACCATGCACCTACCGAGGTGGGTAATTAATTGCTACTTATTAAGATTAATTATTAAGTCAATAAACTATTTAATTAAAATTGTTCCTTTTTGTTTTTGTTAACATGTAATGGATGGCTAGATTTGTAATATAAAGTGGTAAATATTAATGTTCGGAATATTTGAAACAATAAAAATTGTAAGTTTTGATTAGCGAGTACAAGGCTGTTCAACACAAATATTTCAGCTATAAACACTGTTTTAATGATTTAAAAAATCCCAGAGATATATTTGTAATATTTGAACCCTTTAATAAGATGACATACATACAGTACATAAACCCACATTGGTGGACATACGGTATAAGGCAAGAGGATCATAATATATTGGATTACCGGTGAAATGGAGGTCAAGGTTCGAAGTACATTGGGAGAAGTTTTACACATTTAATTTATAATCGTGCTTTTTTTTCTTTTCTCTAAGCTAGTACTGGTGAACTTTTAATAGAACTACACCCTCCCAATCTTTACTCATTAGATTAGGTAATTAATAACCTTGGTGTCAATTGTACTAATGAAATAATACCAATAGGTTACTCTCAATATAAAGGGGTGGTTTTATCTATATATCTATCTACTAATGAAATAATTCAAATATGTTATTATTAATATAAAGGGGTAGTTCTATCTATCTGTTTATATAAATAGCTATTCACAATTATAGCCATCTACATATATATATATATATATATATATATATAATATATTTAATTTTATTACAGTAAATTTGTTGAAATGTTCATTTAAAAAAGTGGTAAAATATCTATATCAAACGATGAATAAAGCAGCCCTCCTGCCCTATTAATAAGTAAATAACGTCAAATATTTATTTCAATGAATGGTGAACGCCCTTATCTAGGTCCTCAAGTAAACATTTGTCTTTGACCTAGGCTGTCACTAAGCTGCATTCATGATAATGTAGGATGGGACTATCTAGTAATGAACAGCTCACAAATTGTGTATTATATTGTTTCTTATATGACATATCGAACGGTTTTTTTCTTCAATCTAAATCACTCTTTTAAAAACAGTATTACTAGAGCTACTTTAATATATTAATACTTCAAATTATGATACTCAAAACTGTCAGTCAATGCTGATCTAATTCTTTTAGCTAATTATTGACTACAATATTCCCACTCTAACTCATCTTACTAACTTGAATTGGCTAATGTGCTGTGCGCCCTGATTTTTAATATAATAGAGGAATGCATTTATGTTTTATTTATGCACCGAACACGGGCCGAACTTTCAACATCCTCCTAGACTACTTGGACCACACTGAGTTGTTGTGATTTGGATCCTAGATCGGGCAGCATAGACATTTGCAGTGTGATGTCGTCCATTACGCAGAAGGAACTAAAGGGGGGAGGATCGGGGTTGAGTGTTTTTGCAAGATCGACAGATGGTGACACTGACATTGATAACTTTAGAACTATTTTCTTTAACACCATTAATTTGCGCATTAATTTTCCTTTGTTTTCATTATTAGTGATCTAAATTAATTTCTCTTTGGTTTTCATATGTTTAATAGTCATTGTTTATTTTTATGTAAGAACTAGGTTTAAAAAAAAATATTAACGTTTTGCCACCTTTTGGCGGTTTGATACAATGTGTGGAGCTTTTTTCTGGGAGAGACGTGGAAAAAAGGCTTCTTGGAGTTGGGGAGTTGGTCAGGATTTCCTCGTCTAATCTACCATTTTGTGGAGGCTATGCAGATTTCCGTACTCGGTGTGATGACTAACCTAGTGACAGAGAGTAAGGGTTTGATTTAATCATTCTATTTGGTGGTAAAATGAACTCGGTGAGTTAAATTATACTATTTTCTTTAACCTCATCTTTCGGCCTGCGTGTTTTGGAAAATTAATGTTTAAAAAAAAAGGTGGTGAAAGGTTTATGTTTTGATTATCTCTCCTATTATAATTTAGTTACTTGTAGAGCACTTGTAATGCTACTGGGGAACATCTTGCTTACCATACATTTCTTTGGAGTATTATTTTAATGTTAAGGGTAAGGGGCATTATTGCATTTGTTGGTTTTATCGCAGTTCGTTAAGTCATCATTGTCATTAATTGTTGTTGGGTATTTTCAGTTATGATATTACTAATGTTAGTGTTTTCTTTATCCTTAATATTTTTGTTTGTTTGTTTGTTTGAATGGTTTTTTATTTATTTTCTTAACTTAAACATATACAGATAAAACATGAATAAAACACTTAGAAACATATAGGACGGACAGTTGACACCAGCCCCGAGGGGCTCTCGTCAACACACACGACATAGAAACAGATAACAAACTTCACAGAGGACAACATTGACGCCCTGGCGGGCTGAATTAGACGCTCAGTGGGTTAGGGGTGGGAAAATGTAATAAAAACCCACTCATTTATGATATTCTTTTTTTTATTTATTTATTTATTTTTACATGTGAACGATTGTTATTGGGAAATTTCATTTAATATTATTAAGAACCAATCTGTGATGATCAATAATTGTTATCATTCCTATCCTTATTTTTAGAGTCATTATATTTCTCTGGATATCAATTCCTTGGTCCCCTTTCAGCACACACTAAAGAAGAGAGGAGAGCGTGCCTTATTAAGGGAGACAGTATAATATGGTCAATGTCAGTGTCACCATCTGTCGATCTTGCAAAAACACTCAACCCCGATCCTCCCCCCTTCTAGTTCCTTCTGCGTAATGGACGACATCGCACTGCAAATGTCTATGCTGCCCGATCTAGGATCCAAATCACAACAACTCAGTGTGGTCAAAGTAGACTAGGAGGAAGTTGAAAGTTCGGCCCGTGTTCGGTGCATAAATAAAACATAAATGCATTCCTCTATTATATTAAAAATAAGGGCGCACAGCACACTAGGGGAGAGTTATTTTTGAGCAAATTTGTGTATAGTAATAATAATAGTATATATATAGTAATAATATTAATAAATTTCAATTTTCTTTATTTTAGTGTGGCCAACAGTCATAATATCTAAAACAAGCCAACACTGAAAAGTACACAAGTACATGACAGACAGTGCAAGTATCATATAGCTACATAGGAAAGTAAAATAAACAACCATAGATATAATGATACATTCAAATAAACAGTTTCTAAAAGATAAGAAACATCCTACTACTAATAAACTACATTAATAAAGAGTAGTAGTGAAAACCTATAATCATTGGTATCATATAAGAAATAAAAACTGAATCCGGAATAATGCAAGTATAATTATTAGATTATATGAGGGAGTTCCTTAAATAGCTATGAGTTTGGCTCTTCATTTTGTGGAGAAAGTTGAATTCAAAAAAACTTATAATTTGCGCTGTTGATACAACACCCAATAGGCCTGACCTTGTAAGAGTTATTGAGAGAAATAAGTTTTGGATTATGAGAGGACCGGAAAGGGATATGAATACCTGCATGATCAAGAGCTGATATTCAATAAATGTTGCTACAGACATAAAATGCAGCCAATTTTCTTAAATTAATTGATACTAAATTTAATAAGTCTAAGTAATTTCAATGACTGCGATATCATATAGTCTACATTCTATATGATAGTGAAAGTAGAGTTTGTTGTCTAGGAGAACATCTAGATCATTAATATAAATGGAGCGAAATATGTTATCATTGACTAAATTATAAGTAAAATATATGGGATTAATTTTCCTAGTAAATATATGGACTTGGTCTTTGATTTATTAATAGACATTCCATTTTCAAGAGACCATTGTAAAATACCATTTATGTCGGTTTGTAAATCTATAGAATTTGCAATTGATTTGATAATTTTAAATAGTTTTATATTATAACCAAAGAGTAAATAGCTATATGAGTTTAGGTATTTACCAATGTTACCAATTACCACATTAAAGAGAAGAGATCTTAAATCAAAGTCCTGGGGTGTACCACAAGGGGCTACAAATGTGTTGGAATGTGCGAATATACTTACTGTAAAATGGTTATCATGTAAACAGCTTCCAAATAAATTTACATTTGAGTGAGAGAGGCCAAAATTACAAAGTTTTGAGAGAATAATACTATATTGACATTATTCAAGTGACTTACTTTGATCAAAATAAATAACATCAACCCGGCCTTGGGTAAAGACTTGTGTCGTAAAAATGTGTCTCCACTGGAACAACATTGAGCCACTTTTGGGTTGTGTTGCATTATATTGCAAGATGTTGCACATTCGAAAATTAGTCAACGTCAGTCCACACTACAGCAAAATTGTTGTACCACTTTTATGTAAGTTACAACTAGATACAACGCTGTATCTCCACTGAAAAAACAGTTGATAGTTTGTGCCAACATGTGGGACCAAGAATCTATCTTAGTTAAATATATTTTATAGATTTAGTTAAATATATAGTTGATTTATTTTTAAAAAGAACAAAATAGAACAAAAAACTCGATTTTTATAATTACGTGTGTAATTAATTTTTTTTAAACATAAAAATCAATGTTTTATGATATAAAGTTCATAATAAAAGGTTTTTATTTAATTAATCTATGTTTTTATTCGATGCACACCCTTAAAGTGTGATATTTTATTAACTACAACACAACACGTCCAGTATTAACTGAAACAACTCGTCCAAATAGAAGACACATTTTGTTTATGCGACTGAAAGTTGGTCTGTGTTTCATATTTTCTTTTGATTTTTACCGGTTTGAATGGATACTTGCAACACACACCAACTTTTGTTGCATGCGACATTAACATGATACAACACACATCAACTTTAGTTGCATGTGACATTAGCATGATACAACACACACCAACTTTTGTTGCATGCGACACTAACATGATACAACACACATCAACTTTAGTTGCATGTGACATTAGCATGATACAACACACACCAACTTTAGTTGCATGCGACATTAACATGATACAACACACACCAACTTTTGTTGCATGCGACATTAACATGATACAACACACACCAACTTTTGTTGCATGCGACACTAACATGATACAACACACACCAACTTTTGTTGAATGTGACATTAGCATGATACAACACACACCAACTTTAGTTGCATGCGACATTAAAATGATACAACACACACCAACTTTTGTTGCATGTGACATTAACATGATACAACACACACTAACTTTTGTTGCATGTGACATTAACATGATACAACACACACCAACTTTTGTTGCATGTGACATTAGCATGATACAACACACACCAACTTTTGTTGCATGCGACACTAACATGATACAACACACACCAACTTTTGTTGCATGTGACATTAGCATGATACAACACACACCAACTTTTATTGCATGCGACACTAACATGATACAACACACACCAACTTTAGTTGCATGCGACATTAGCATGATACAACACACACCAACTTTTGTTGCATGCGACATTAGCATGATACAACACACACCAACTTTTGTTGCATGCGACACTAACATGATACAACACACACCAACTTTTGTTGCATGCGACATTAGCATGATACAACACACACCAACTTTAGTTGCATGCGACATTAACATGATACAACACACACCAACTTTTGTTGCATGCGACATTAACATGATACAACACACACCAACTTTTGTTGCATGCGACACTAACATGATACCACACACACCAACTTTTGTTGCATGCGACACTAACATGATACAACACACATCAACATACACCAACAAAAGCCAACTTTTCATTTGCAACCATGTTTCCATTGTAGTAATTTGCAACAAGTTGCACTAAGTTGTTCCAGCGGAGAAGCAGCCTAACAAGCCTCAGAAACTCCACTAAATTCGTGATAGTAGATTTGTTTTTAATAAAGCCATGTTGATTTTCCCAGAATGGTGAAAAGTATGGTAATGTATTAGTTTCTCGAATAATTTAGAGAAGGTATTTAAGGGAAAATTAGGTTTATGGTAACAAACATTTGTTTTTGCTAATGTTGAAAATGTAAGATATCAAGAGTGTGAGAATTCTGGTGCAACCTTTAACAATAAAGCCTTGCATTACATCTGTCCCAGCAAATGTAAATGAACTCAATTTTTGAGTGACATTAGCGACATCCATGGGTATAAGTTTACATGGATACACACATTGGTTTCAATAACGGGGCAGGGAAGTTAAGGCTGAATTATACACGGAATTAAAATAGGTCCCAAATTAATTTGAAATTAACAAAGGATTTATTATAATCTTGTCATTCATGTCTAGGGTTGACGGTTGACCATTATTTTCAAACATATTTACAAAAATCCTTGAGTTTTTGTTATACTTTGTTCTGTTGAGTTCATCCAAATGAATCTATCTATAACTAAAGTTGTTTTAGCTAATTTAAAAATTGTAGACAACCTTAATACAGTTAGCTAATATTTTTTAAGAATCTTTTCCCCCTCTCCCCTAATATAGTATTTAAGAGTAAGAAGGAAGCCAATTTGAAATATGGTGAAATTTTGAATAGTAATTTGAGGAATACGAGTTTGAATTTTCCTTCAGACCAATTCAGTAGCATTATCTACAGCCAAGATAATATCACTAGTTAAATAAACACACAACCAATCAGCAGTGGCCAGATAATTGCAAAGATTGAAGTAATCACCACATGCATAATCAATATATGTTGTGGGTGTAGCAATATCTTTAGTAGCAGTGGTTGCATCTACTGTGATCAGTAAAGATGGATGAGATATATCAATATTTTACTAGTTAATGTGTTACCAATATAATAATAATAATGATTATAATGATTACTATGATGCCACTCAATGTTAAAATTCATATTAAGTCAGTTACTTTGTTTCTAACACTGAATATCGATCGAATATATATACCCCCAAACAATTTAAAGTGCCCTTAAAGTTCCTGATTAGTAAAAAAGTATATAAATAATATTATACTTGATACATTATCTGCTTATTTCTTTCTTAAGTTTCTGAGTTCACCTTTGTTAATTATTATACCTTGAAATCCTTAGTGTCTCCAATCTCACATTCATTTATCTACATAATAATGTTTGTCCTGTTGCGTTCTCTTTAGTTCCCGTGGTTGGCGGTAGGAGCGCTTTGGTGGCCCTGAAGTGTTCAATAGCAAGATGGCTGCCACGTGCCAGCGGATGGATGGAGAGGGAAAGGAAACACATGTCATGTTCTCTCATCCTTGAACAATACTTGCTGTAGACACGTCATTGAACATATAAAACATAATCATTTTTGATATAAAGATATGACTCTCATCTTCCTAATAAAAATATCAATTATTTTTTTTTGTCACCGCGTCCTACCTGTTCAATTAATACGCATGTGTGATAATTACTCTAATGGGGTAAGGATGAGTAAGGAAGAATTTTAGAGGTAAACCACATTTGCGTGGAAGGAGAATAAGAAACCATTTGGGTATACCACCCTCAGTAGACATACCGGAATTCGAGCCCCTATCTCCACGTCATCAGCAGAGCTGGCCAGTTCAACAGGAGAATGGCACCTTAGAACATTCTGTCGGCTACGAAAGCGGGCGAATACATACTCATTGAGCGGCCAAACAGCCAGAAAGGAGCTTAAGTTGCACAAGGGATTCAGTATGGCTTTTTCAATGTGGATATGTGTGTGTGTGTGGGGGGGGGGG